>SNQJ01S0036874.1:83811-97893 GCA_010110895.2 Picea sitchensis
TGTGAGATAAGAAGAGAAGGTTCAGGGAAATTGGTCAGTACAGCTGCAAGAACTTCAAACAACATATATGTGTTAAGTGAAATTGGAAATGAAAAGTGTTGTCTAGGAAAGGAAGATGAAATTTGGCCATGGCACAGAAGAATGGGTCACATGCATTTTGATAACCTTTTCAAAGTCAGCAAAAGAGAAGCAGTCATAGAAATGCCCCATATCACGAAACCAACCAACACTTTATGAAAGTATTGTCAACAAGGAAAGCAAACAAAGACCAGGTTCAAATCAAAAGAATATTCAACAACAAGACCACTGGAAATTGTGTATATTGATCTATTTGGACCAATTACAACAAAGGGCTTAAAAGGTGAGAGATACTTTATGTTATTAGTTGATGATTATACAAGAATGACTGTAGTTTTCTTTTTCAAGAACAAGTCAAAAGCTTTTGAAAACTTCAATATTTACAAGGAAATGGTTGAAAATGAGATGGATCCAAGAATCAAATGCTTGAGATCTGATAATGGAGGAGGGTTCACTTCAAAGGAATTTATGAACTACTGCAGCAGTCATGGAATAAAAAGGAAATTCTCTGTTGCTAGGACACCTCAATAGAATGAAGTTGTTGAAAGAAAGGACATGATAGTACAGGAAATGGCTCGAACAATGCTAATGGATTCCAAATTGACAGATATATTTTGGACACAAGAAGTGCATACAACAGTTCACATTCAAAATAGAGTAATGATAAAAAACAACAATGATAAAACTCCCTATGAGCTATGGAAAGGAAGACCAACAAATGTGAGGCACTTTAGAGTTTTTGGAAGCAAATGCTACATCAAAAGAGAAGATGGCAAAATGGGAAAGTTTGACTCTCATGTGTAAAAATGAATACTTGTTGGTTACTCAAGTATAAGGAAATCATACAAGTGTTACAATTTAATATTGAACAAAGTTGTGGAAAGAATCAATGTAACAATTGATGAAATAGGCAGACCAGAATCAAAGGAAGAAGAAAACAAATCAATGGAACAACTTTTCGAAGAAGAAGAAGAAGTAGAAGAGGAATATGAAGAGAATCCGATAGAAACAAAAGAGCAAGTTCAGCAAGTATCTCCAAAGACACCTAGAAAACGAGTATAGAAGAATCATCCTTCATATAAGATTATTGGAAACAAAGATGCAGGAGTTGAGACTAGAAGAAAAATTCATTCACCAGAACAAACACACCTAGCACTCTTATCTACAATTGAACCAAACTATTTTGAAGAAGCCAACAAGGATGAATTTTGGAATAAGGCCATGAATTAATAATTGGATCAAATAGAGAAAAATGACACTTGGGAACTGGTTCCAATACCAAAGAATAAGAATGTGATCGGCACAAAATGGGTTTTTAGGAATAAATTAAATGAATATGGACAAGTTACAAGGAACAAAGCTATATTGGTATGTAAAGGATATGTACAGATTGAAGGAATTGACATTGAAGAGACATTTTCCCCAGTTGCCAGAATGGAAGCAATCTGGTTGCTTTTAGCCTATGCATGCTCCAAAAATATTAAAGTATATCAAATGGACGTAAAATAATCTTTTTTGAATGGGGAACTTGAAGAAGAAGTCTACATTGAACAACCAGAAGGATTTCAATTGTCAGAGAATGCATATTATGTGTCTAAATTAAAGAAGGCCTTGTATGGTCTAAAACATGCTCCTAGAGCATGGTACTCTAGACTGGATAAGTATCTGTAGTAGGCAGGGTTCAGAAAAGGAAGTGCAGAAAACAACCTTTACATCAAGGTAAGTGAAGGTAATATTTTATTAATTGAAGTTTAAGTTGATGATATTATTTTTGGTAGTGATGATGACAGGTTAAGCCAGAAATTTGCAAAATATATGCAGAATGAATTTGAAATGTCGTTACTTGGAGAACTATCCTTATTTTTGGGACTTCAGATACGTTAAAGAAACCAAGGAATATTTATTTCTCAAACCAAGTATATTGGAGAAATGATAAAGAGGCTCAGAATGGAAGATTGAAAACCAGTTATCACTCCCATGCAAACCAGTTGCAAGTTGAGAAAAGATGATGATTCGAAGTCTATAGATCAAAGGCAATACAGGTCAATGATTAGCAGCCTACTATATGTAACAACATCTAGACCATATGTAATGCAGGTAGTTGGACAAGTGGCACGATTTCAAGAAGCACCAAAGGAGTTACATGTGTTAGCAGTAAAGAGGATTTTCAGATATCTCAAAGGAACAGAAGAATTTGGATTATGGTATCCAAAAGGAAAGGATCTATCACTTATTGCCTACACAGATGTAGATTGGGCAGGTTTTATTGATGACTAATGAAGCACCAGTGGAGCAACGTTCTACTTGGGTGAGTGTTTAATATCATGGCTAAGCAAGAAACAATCATCAATATCTTTATCTATAGCTGAGGAAGAGTATATTGCAGCAACATCATGTTGTACACAGGTTCTTTGGATGAAACAAATTCTGACAGATATACAGGTTGAGTATGATAAGCCCATTCTAATCTATTGTGATAATGCAAGTGCCATCAGTATCTCAAAGAAATCGGTGATGCACTCCAAGACGAAGCACATGCCAATAAAGTATCACTTTCTACAGGAAAAGGTTGCAGAAAATAACATCAGAGTTGAGTATGTGGGCACAAAAGAACAAGTGGCAGACATATTCACAAAACCAATTCCATGGGAATCCTTTGAATATCTTCACCAGAGACTTGGATTTATTTCTACTCCAAAATGAATGCTTTTTGAATTCTTATCTTATATGTCTTAGATTTACACAAGGCATCACCATAAGAGGACAGTTCAGCGAGGGGGAGAAACCCCAGATGGAAAGATACCTTTGTCATTGATGACAAAAGGGGAGAGATTTATCATATGCAGAGGACATAGGCATGGTTCCAGGGGGAGAATGAGTGATATTATTTCAGTATTGCATCCGAGTGTTGCCATCATTACCAAAGGGGGAGATTGTTGATTAAGGTTGGTTGTCATTGATGTCAACCCTTGAAGAAAGCCCCGTAGCACAAAGGTTAGGTAATGGACCCAAGATTGTTTGATGTAAATATGAATCATTATTGTCTTTTCATGGTTGATAATAATTAGAAATGGATGAACTCCAAAGTGGTCCCCTTATGGTGAAAGCCCTCACGGGAAGACGCTTTGCAGATTGAGTTATCTTAGAAGTATGGTTAGAGAACCCATGGTTATTTGTGGAATAATGAGATGAAGGCCAATGAATTTTTTAGTGAAACTATCCTATATGGATAGTTCTTGTCATGCCATTTCTGGTGGTATGTGTAATGTCACATAACTCCCCATGGTTAGAGAGTTATGGCCATGTGAAGTTGGAGAACCTAGGTTTGGGTAATGTACCCAAGTTTGTTTGATGGATAACGGTATGAGTTTTGATATAGTTGCAGGTAATAATATTCTATATGGATAGTACATGTCATTCTATTTGTGGTGGTATGTTGAACGTCACATAACTCCTCACGGTTTGACAGTTATGGCCTTACGAAGTTGGAGGACCCTCATATGTTGGCTTGAAGCCCCAAAAGGTCAAAGTAGTCAAAGTGGTTTAAGATATTTTAGAAGGTAAATAATAAAGTGAAGTGATGATTATATTAAAATTCAAAGTGAATTCAAAATAAATTATTTAAATAATAAATTTAATGGAGAAATTAGAAGTGGGTTAACCCTAAAATAAGGAAAGTGGGTAAAGTGACCTAGAAGATGTTTTTAAGGAAGCTACTTGGAGAGTATAAATAAAAGGCAATGCTCTCTCATTTAAATCACACTTGAGAATATTGAATACCTATAGGTTTTTGAGGTAACCAAAGGATATATAAGCCGCATTTATGAGGAAAGTGAAGAAAACAAGGCCAAAATTCAAGGAAGGATAAATTATTTTGATGATGCTTTCTAAGGTATGTTTTTTTCAGGTCATCTCACCATTTTTGCAATAATTTTTTTTCTAGAATGATTCAGACCTTGAAATTGTTATTCCATTGAGGAAACATATCCAAGTATCGGTGGTAACAAATTCATCTTGTGGTTCATTTTATTTTTGGAGTTACACTCCGTGGAAAATAGGGTTTGTGGCTAGTCCTGAAACTAGTCAAAAACAAGTGTTTCGGGTAAAAATATCATAACGTCTTCATAACAGATCCAAATTAAGTGAGAATAGATGTTTTGGCTAGAATATAGTCTATAGTATGCTTTATAACAGTCTTAGATCGATTTAACAAAAAAATTGTGTGGGGCATGCTCTACAAGGTTTCTCTCTAGAATAAGCCAAAATTCATCAAGGTATGCCATTTTTTCTATAACTCCATTTCTAAGAGGTTCCAAGTAGTGACACCTGGAGGAATTGCATAAAACACATTGAATAACATTGTGTATCAATTTCATATATTTATTCATTACAGGTACAAATTTATCATCATTTCAAGTTAGGTTTGTTGACTAATCCAAAAACTAGTCATGTGAGAAGTTTGATGAAGATGCTAGTCTCTTGTTGTCAAAGTTAAGGAAGGTTTGCAGGTATGTGATCATATACACCAGGTCTATTAAAAATTTATAGATCATATTTGGATGATGAAATTGATGAGGGATTTTGGTTAAGGTACATGTTGGGTACATGTTTGAGACAAGCAGTTGATGAGTTGGCACATACATGAGGTGTATAGTTGATGATGTTGGTACATATTGATGAGTCATAGGTGTTGCGTAGTTGACACATGATTGGTACATATTTGGTACATGGTTGGATGAACCTTTTTATGGTATAGGTTGATTACAGGTTGTTTCATATAGGTTGGTGCATGGTTGATGCACTTATTTATGGTACAGGTTGATTACATGTTGAGGTACAGGTTGATGCATGGCTGATGCATGGTTCAAGTTTATTGGTACAGGTTTACAATGGTATATCTCACAGTGATAGTGTGACAGTGGTTCCATCATTCTACTTCTACTTTAGGGTGGTTGGACGGGGCAAGGACAGGTGGTTGTAGCCACCTTCCGGTTGTAGCTAGAGAACATAGGGGGTTGTAGCCTCCTTCTGGTTGTAGCCAAAGAATTGGGGAGTTGGAGCTTCCCTCAGGTTGTAGCCTGAGAAACTAGGAAGTTGGAGCCCCCTTCCAGTTGCAGTTGGAAAACAAAGGAAGTTGGTCCTTCCAATGAATGTAATTCTTTAATACATATAAGAAAAATTCATTTTGTGGTTTTCTCGCACTTTGGATTTCCACGTAAAACAATGGTGTACTGTGTATATGTATGATTGTTCATTTGTTCATTGCTTATTTACTCTGCAATTATTGGATGATAATGCTACATTGATATAACACTTGGATCATATGGTTAAAAAGGATTAAATTTATCTATTACTGATTCAACCCCCTCTCAGTAATCCAACATAGTGCACCACCGAAATTTGGAAATTAACCCAAACACAGTGCTCCATATTGGAGCACTAGTGCGCATGATACAATGGAGTGCACCGGAATATATTTTTTGACACAATCCTACATTGGTGTGTAATTTATTTTTATTTAACCATATAATGGTTCTCTCTACTAATAGCACACTGATGCTTCCAGTGTTACGCTATGAACTGTATCTTTTTAAAAGAATGCTATTACAATGTGCCATTATTTCTTGGTGTGTCCTTATTTTCATAGCATGGATAATATGGTGTGTCCTTATTTTCATAGCGCATCGGATAATATTTTTCTTTATTTGAAATAACCCTGCCACGGTGCGCTAGTTTTGAGGGAACCAATCTGCCTATTGTAGAAAACACATCAGTGTATTATGTACTTATAAAAGCATCAGTGTAACAACATCCACTAAAACCTCCACCCACTCACCTCCACTAGTATCATCCTCTATAAAAGGATTTTTGGGATATCTTTATAGGGGCGTCCGCAAAAACCTCCACTAGAGGGTGTTTTCCTTGTAGTGATGGTGCAAATATGTTCCATGTTCAAGGGAGAAAATGATGCAAGTTGGTCCCATTTTCAATGGTGACAACAAATGACGAATTCCACTTTATTGAATACAGATCAAGATAAGACACCCCCCCCTCATTTTTTTGGGTGTCTCCTTCATGTTTTTACAAGCACAAAAGAGAGATAAAAGTATGATCAATAATGTCTTTTCCATGGTTTTATGAGAGTGGAAAATTTGCAAAAGTGTACTTGATCATGTCTTTTCCATATTTCAAGATGGTAGAGCGTTGCAATATAGTCATTAATGGAGCCTATTGCTCCACCTTTCCCACCTGTCAAGATGACTGGAGCCCCATGTCGAGATAATCATCCGAGGAAATAGATATCCTTTACCTCTATAGTTAGTGTGTCATGACCCACTCAAAACAATTGTTGGTTGGGATCCCAATACCTAACTAGTCTCTTTAGGATCATCACCTAGGACTCATGCTATGGGTTCTAAAAATATTCAATAGTCCACAATCCCGTAGTGAATTCTGTGTGTTTTGGTCCCTCAAGGTTTCCACATCAATATCCTCATGCTTTTATTCTTTCCACTCTATCATAATGAAAGACTAACCTACATAGTCCAAAAAATATTTGATTAACTTGTTACCCCCTCCAACCTAGGGGTAACTAGAGGAGATCGTGTCTCATCATCTTCAATGAAAACAATGATCCCGACGATAATGATAATCAACATGTCCATAGAGAGTATCCCATTGGGAGATGGTGTTCTAGAACATTATGAGGTAAATTAGTCCTTGTTTCACATAAAGTGACATATTTAATGCATTGGGAATTTGAGTAATGATCATAGGTTGAAGTTAGATAATGAATCGTGAGCTTAGAAGTTATGATTTTTTCCTTGTTTAACCTTGGTGGCCATCCAAGGCATCCCAGTCTCGTGTTGTCACTCCTGGTTTTGATTGAATTGGGTGAACCTAACATGGTCTTTGGAGGACGTCCCTATGATTTCACCTAAGATGTTGTGCACTTTGTGTAGGACATAGCATGTGTGATGCATAATGAGGGACCACTAGATGACTTAGATCCCTCTGGCATAGTCTCTCACACCTATCATACTTTGGGCGATGGAAATGTGATATTTTACTTTGCAGATATAATCATGCCAACACATATATGGGAAAGAAGCCCACACCTTGGGGTATTATTATTATAGGTTATCAGACATCGGATGGAGGAAGTTGCACTAGCATGATTGGATACCATGTAGAGATGAGGTGCGCCTCCATTCCACTTTGGACGTTAAGAATATGGATGATGATGTCATGGATTTGGGCTTGCTTGATGTTGTGGCACCACTTTGATAAGTGGGGGTTTTGATGATGATACATGACCTTTGATGAGGAGAGTTCATCTTCCACCACACTTGGAACCTTAATAACGAGACATAGCCTTTGGAGTTCTCTTACACCTTCTTGGAGCATGACGTCACCCACATGTGTGGCTTTGGAGGGATTATTTTGATATTTTGTCATGATTTATTAATAGTAGAGGATACTTGAGGGGTAGACCCCACTTGTATCATGGATTCATTGTTGTTTTAGATAGTATTGTGGATATATGCACTTTGTTACCTCATATATATAGAGGGAGCACTCCATTTTATCAAACATAACTCATCACTTGTGATATCATCACTAATTGTCTTCTCTTCTCTAAAAATTCGCTTGGAGTTCTTATACACACTTGTCTTGGAGATGTTTCTTTCTCTACTTGGTGGATGATCTTGTTGATTAGTGTTTCCTCGTGCTTTCGAATTGTCCTAGTAAGTGATCTATTGCAATTTCAAGTGTTTCTTATGGTGTATCTTGGTGATTTTCTCTATGCGAGTGGTAATTTTTAATGTTACATTGATATTACTTAAATTTTGTTGGCAAGCCCTAGAGGATTAAGAGTGTTTATTCCCTTCTTAAAATGTCCCTCTTGTTTTGTTGAACCATTCAATGTTTGTCTTAAGGGTTAGCAATGGATATCCCCTTAAGGTTTGCCTTGGCTAGGGTTTAGTTATAGGGGTTAGGATTGGCTATCCCCCTAGGGTTTAAAACCCATTTCTCTTGTTTATCTAAGTTGGGAGAATTGGAAAGAAGGAGACGTCCTAGACATATGAGGGTATAGTCCTAGGGTTTTGTTCCTTCACATTTTCCTTGTCTTCTAAATTGATATTCAAGTTGTGCATGACTCCATTTTCCCAAGGAAGTAAAATGACACTAGTCCTGTATTCTTGTGACGACCTAATAACTCAACTCTCTCAATAAAACTCAAAATCACTCTCTTAGTTTAACTTTGTGACTTCATTGGCAAGCTAATTGTGCTTCAACGCCTTGAAGATTAATTGTCAATATTGTTGTTTTTATAAATGAATGTGTTAGTATCCAAATACTAAATTTTCATTTTTATCCTTGTTGCAAGAATGGGGTTATTCCCATAGCACCGAGAAGTGTTGTTCCTAAGCACCGGTATTGTATATGACAGAAATAGTGCTGAGCTTTTAACTTGCCTCATTGGAGAGAGAAAAAGTTATTCGCCAGGAGCCAATCTCCATCACCTGCAATCAAAACACATATTAGTATTAGCACAATCATTGAGATTGCATTTGCTCATATTCATGGTTCCTTAGTAGAGATGTCTCAAGATAGGATGGCCAAAAAACAAATAAAAGGAGCCTATGAAGTATCAAAATTCTATGTTCATTGCATTGATAATATTATTTATTTTAAGTTACTATAAGGTTTTTATCTTTTTTATATATGGAATAAAAATGCATTTGTGCCATAAGAACAATAGCATTGAAAGAGAACGCAAATTGGTAAGGTGACCACAGGTGTCAAAGGGTTTGATCACAAAGAATCCAGGTGTTAAGGTAAAAGGGCAATGCAACTAGATATTCATCTTGTTGTGTATTTGATTAATTTTTGTATTCACACACTGACAACATCACACCAAGCCATGATGAGGAGATTCCTAATGCCAAGTGCCACCAAAAGCTACATATATTGCTCAAAGTCGATATTAAAATGTCAAATTTTCCCGTGGGTATGTCCATATCATATGCCAAATGAAAACGGCCTGCATTGAGAATGTTCAAGGAATAGGAACCTGCCAGATTATTTCATAAATGAAATTGTTGGTCCATTCATCAATTTAAGGAGGATGGTTTCATGTTGAATCAATTTATATAAAGATAAGATGAACAATTACAAGGCATATGTATAGGTCCCCACCCAAATTGTACTTTTCTACATTAAAACCGTGGTCCGAGCATTGCTTCTTTGTCAAATGTTGAAGCACCACCAGGATTTGTTAGCGAGCAGGATCAAAAGGAAGAAGCGCCAACCACAAATTGTGCAGAGTACTAACATTTGCCAGATGATAATGAGAGTATCCAAGTGAATGATTACCTAAGTTCAAATGCCAAAATGCTTGATAGAATACCATTTGTCAACTGAGCGTTTGGAGAGTAATTAAAATTTAAGTGCATAACTGTTAAGAGCATTCAATGGAGATATATCATCCCAAATTTTGTGCATTCCCGTCATTATTCAGGAGGGTAATTTCGGGCTTAATTTTCGAACAAACTGTAAAGAATTTGCTGAAACCGTTCAAAACCCACCTCCTGAATGGATCCATTTACATTCATCCCGAAGGGTTTACAGAATTTCTCAACAGTTTAGAAGAAATCTATGTCTGATTAGGACGAAATTTTCCATGAATTTGTGGTGACAAAGCATCTGGTAATTATAAGATTTTGAGGCAGAACTGAAGGGATTTTGAGATTTTCTTCATAAATATCAATCAACAGTTATATATTTTCAGAGCAATGATCAAATCATTTCACATTTTAAAGGCATAAGAAGCAGGGCACTTGGCAGTAGTCAAAAGAAAGATTTCAAGGGAAATCAATCTTCAAATCATATCGCTTCACAGATGGAGATCAAAATCTCGAATGGGCATTTTCAACTTACAAAACACTTGATATCAAAGTAGATTATCATGAGATTTTATTCATATATTTCTGAACACAAAATCAACAGTTAATTAGCATCTGAATTCATCATCTTGAGAAAGTAGTTTCAAATTGTCTGTAACAGATCAACTGTGTGTATTCAAATTCTAGGCAGAGGATTTGGGAGATGATCTAGATTTCTTGCAATCAAATTAGATTTCTTTTAACAAGTGTTCATTAGATCCAGTTTTAGAAGATCTCATTGAGTTAGTAAAAGGATATTTAAGCCCATTAAATTACAGGGTACAAGGAGGAGAGGCCCAAGAGGGTAAGGCCTGGAGAAGAATTTGATTAGTTGGCCTATGTATGAGCATTGTAAGCSTATGGGCAGTTTTATTAAGCATTCATTTTTGACATTGAACATCCCTGTGCGTTATGTTATCAGATTGTGATTTCTTCGTTTTCCATTCTAKTTTTCCCTCTTGCTTGAATGAGTTACAACCATTGAGAATCAATGACTGTCCATAAACAATAGATTCTTGAGCAGCAAGATTTGTTGTGATCGGCCTGTTGTTTGTGTGYTTTGTTCAAGTACCTGTCAAATCCATTTTGCAGAGAGAATCTTTGTTTGGTGGATGTTCTACTATTTGTCACATTCTCCATTCTTCTATCCATCATCATATAAGTATTTTATCTGATATGCAGTTCATTGGCCTTCAATCTAACAAAGTGTTTACTTGACTCCATGCCCAATGGTGATTCATTGATCTGCATTTAATCTTATCCCTTTATTCTTTCTCTTTCACTTTACCTGATCCACCCTTTTTCAAAACCCAAAACACATCCTTATTTATAAAATCATTGCAATAACTGAAGATGTGCTAGGCTTGAACCTATAGCAGTCTAGGGGCAACTTCTAGCACTAACATCTTTTGGTGCCATTGTCGGGGATGAAGAAACGAAGATATCTTCCCTGAGAGAATGACAATGATCAGATCCTCTTCTCGATGGTGAACAAGAAGATGACATGTGCTTGACTGCAGATTTTTCACCATGGCGACTCCACTGTCTAGAGATTAAAAGGTGACTCCACTGAGGATCCAAGTATGTAAGCCATTTTGGCTCTAAGGTTGGCCTTTTGTGACTTTTCAGATGTAGTTGGTTTTCCAAACCCAATGCTTAGCATAGGTGAATGGGAAGGTTCCCTTCCTACATTTAAAGGAGAAGATTAGGATGTACCGGCTAAACATATGCTAGATTTCCATGATTTTATTTGTAAACATCAGATTGTGCACGAGGATTTTCAGATCAAGATTTTCATATACTCGTTGAAGGGAGCAGCCCTCGACTGGTGCAGATCTCTTCCAGCTTCAAGTATTAACTCATTGGCAAGTTTTTATTATGCTTTCAATTTATTTTGTGAAGAAAAATTCTCAGCTGAAAGTCTTTTTGAAAATTGTTGTGATATATTTGAGAAGCATATTCAACAAAAATTAGAGTTTCCCTCTATTTTCAAAGATGAACATTATGTTGTTGAGGAACTTCATCAAGATTCAATTGATGACAGGGACAAAGATTTCATAGTTGTAGACGCATTTGATCTTATCGTTGATGCACATGTTGTTTTTGATTTGAATAAAAAAGTTCCTGTACATGATGAGTATAAGGAACAAATATTTCCTCAATATATTGTTGTCGATAAATCTAATAAACATAACAATATTGATGAAGGTTATAAACAACCTGTTATCTTTATGGTGACAGAAGCTGAGCAACAGATTTATGAAAACAACCTGCACATTAGTCATGAACAGTTGGAACCAGTATATGGTAGTATCGAGCAACAAGCAGAGGTAACCATTTTCAGTTATCAATCTACCTATTTTTATGATCCAATATCCATTTATATGGAGTTATGTTTCTTAGAAGATTTCAGCCTTGCTATTTTTGGAATTAAATTGGATTATGGTTGTAGGTATGTGTTACAAATTAAAATTATGTTACACATAATGAATTCCTCTCTGATTTCTATCTGCGTTGAAAGAGCTTTGGTAAATGGTTTGATTTTATCATGGCTTGATTGGAAGCATGATGTCACATGATGAACCAATTTTTACTGGTTAGAAGAAGGAATAGATAGAAGAAATAAACTCACCATCGAGCATGAAGATTCTTTTCAGTCTTCTAGTTGCACAATATCTGAGGTTTGTATTTAGTATTTGGTTTTAGTTTTGAAATAAAGACTCCATGACCAATGCATATAAGGCACTATTCGCAGGGGAAGTTTGGCTTCAAATGAGGAGCATAGTTGCAGAAGTTTGGGCCAGATTTGAATGATATTGGCTGGCTCCATAACTCAATGGACTAGGCACAACACAGAAGAATGTGAATGTTTGCAGAGACAAAAGTTTGCAGGTTGCGTTACATGAATGCATAGAGGAAAAGCCACAATTATCTTCTTGTTCTTGATGCCTCACGAGGAGAGAATCATCCCCCAGAAGGAGCTAATGTTAGTATCCAAATACTAAATTTTCAATTTTATCCTTATTGCAGGAATGGGGTTATTCTCATAGCACCGAGAAGTGTTGTTCATGAGCATCGGTTTTGTATATGATAGAAATAGTGCTGAGATTTTAACTTGCCTCATTGGAGAGAGAAAACTTTATTGGCCGGGAGCCAATCTCCAGCACCTACAATCAAAACACATATCAATATTAGCACAATCATTGAGATTTCATTTGCTCATATTCATGGTTCTTTAGCAGAGATGTCTCAAGATACGATGGCCAAAAAACAAATAAAAGGAGCCTACGAAGTATCAAAATTCTATGTTCATTTGTGCCATAAGAACAATAACATTGAAAGAGAACGTCAATTGGTAAGGTGACCATAGGTGTCAAAGGGTTTGATCATAAAGAATCCAGGTGTTAAGGTAAAAGGGAAGCGCAACTAGATATTCATCTTGTTGTGTATTTGATTAATTTCTATCACACATCGACAACATCACACCAAGCCACGATGAGGAGATGCCTAATGCCAAGTGCCACCAAAAGCTACATATATTTCTCAAAGTTGGTATTAAAATGTCAACTTTTCCTGTGGGTATGTCCATATCATATGCCAAATGAAAATGGCTTGCATTGAGAATGTTCAAGGAACAGGAAGCTACCAGATTATTTCATAAATAAAATTGTTGGTCCATTCATCAATTTAAGGAGGATGGTTTCATGTTGAATCAATTTATATAAAGATAAGATGAACAATTACAAGGCATATGTACAGGTTCCCCCCCAACTTGTCCTTTTCTACATTAAAACAGTGGCCTGAGCATTGCTTCTTTGTCAAATTTTGAAGCACCACTAGGATTTGTTAGTGAGCGGGATCAAAAGGAAGAAGCGCCAACCAGAAAATTGTGCAGAGTACTAACATTTGCAAGATGATGATGAGAGTATCCAAGTGAATGATTACCTAAGTTCAAATGCCAAAATCCTTGATATAAGGCCATTTTTCAACTAAGCATTTGGAGAGTAATTAAAATTTAAGTGCATAACTGTTAAGAGCATTCGATGGAGATATATCATCCCAGATTTTGTGCATTCCTGTCATTATTCAGGAGGGTAATTTTGGGCTTAATTTGTGAACAAACTATAAAGAATTTTCTGAAACCGTTCAAAACCCGGTTCCCAAATGGATCCATTTACATTCATCATAGAGGGTTTGCGGAATTTCTCAACGGTTTTGAAGAAATCTGCATCTGATTAGGATGAAATTTTCCATGAATTTGTGGTGACAGAGCATCTAGTATTATAATATTTTGAGGCAGAACTGAAGGGATTTTGATCTTTTCTTCATAAATATCAATCAACAGTTATAGATTTTCAGAGCAATGATCAAATCATTTCACATTTTAAAGGCATAAGAAGCAGGGAACTTGGTGTAAGGTAGCTAGAGAGGTAGTGGGGGGACCCAGAGGGCCCATAGTGATAATAGTGGAGGTCATTCAATGTAAGGTGGACTAGGTCCACTATATTATTAAATAAGGCCCACTATGGTAGTTAGATATAATAAATGTAAGAGG
>SNQJ01S0036875.1:6066-22925 GCA_010110895.2 Picea sitchensis
CTGAGAAAATCCAACTTTTGCCTTTCCAAAATTGATCTGCGGATTTCTGGACTGGTGCTTCTGGTTTTCTGGTACCTCTAGTACTCTGGTACTTCTGGTTTTCTGGTACTTCTGGTACTTTGTGAAACTAGGGTTTCACTTTCCGAGAGATCCAGCCACTGAAAAGGTGCGCTGAAGGTGCCAAAATGATCCTTGGGGGAGGGCGCAACTTTCTAGGTGGTTTTGGATCTGAAAAACTTCACTTTTGAAAAGCCCTAATTTGCAGGGACGGTAACAGTGACGTTTTTCTCTTGCGAAATATGCTTCCTTCAAGTTGGCTCTGAAACCATGTTAATGTTTATGCCATTATTATAGTTCTTTGCATTTCAATAGATAACAACAACATAAGAACAAGATCACTGAGAAATACACATTCACAAGAGACACAACATTTATCCTGGGAAACCCTCTAGTGGAAGAAAACCCAGCAAAACTTCCTTAATATAAATAGCCAATACAATGCCAAGAGATCTCTATGCTAAAACAAAAAGTCCTCTCCAAGATATGTGCCACTCTCTCTTCTCCTTTGTCGGTAACAGATCATAACTTGTCTCTCAAACTGAGCAAGTGAGTTATGTCCAAATGAGGCGCTAGCCTCCTTTATTTATACAAATTCTGGCACGTGTGAAGTGTCTCTTCACTGGCAAGGCCGACTTCTCAGACTGGGTGGATAAACCCACCTTTATTATATTTATGGGTCTCTTTATTAACTGTTGGGGCCGACTTCTTATTCTGCCTATTACAATTGTCTTTTGATCAATCCGCAAAAGGGGATTTGGTCCTATTACAATAACCAACATGATTAATCCTCAATGGGGATTGATCCTATGAATAATATATCAATAATAATAAGAATACTCTTTGCAGTTACATTATTTCAACAATAGGTTATTCCCATTTAGGCCAATTCTGTATCCACTTGCCTTGGGCTTGTGGGAAAGTACAAATTGTGCGATAATAGGCTATAAAGTCAATCACTCTCCCATTTGCTAAACTAGTTGGAGCTTGGGTTGTATTGCTTGTTGATGTAATTGTACTATCTTTCTCATCGGAATAAAAAGGCTTTGGAGGCTACTACATGGTGTAAAGAAAATGCGTGTGGATCATCTATGTTCATTTTGTATATGAGGTATATGCTTTCTTATTAATTTTTTGTAATTGTTGTTGAATCTTGACCTTGGAAGGGGAGCTATCTCCCAATAGAATAGAAATAGAAAGCTTGCTTGCTTATTATTTATATTGATTCATGTATGCTAGATAGCTTTGAATTGCATGTTTATTTAGCTTAATTTTCATGTTTGCATGCTTCTATTTTAAATGACACCAATGCTTTTAACCCCTTTGCAAGAAGTTTAAAGTTGTGCAGGATATCTCACTTGAAGGAGAGGTTGAGCTAGCTTGCATCTTCCTCATTCTTCAAGATTGTAGTGAATAACATAGTCCCTCCGTTTTCCATCAAAGCAAGGGACTCCATTGCCCAAGGCTTTTCAAGGGATCAAGCAATTCTACTCTCTATTTCTCTTTAAATTTTCTATCTTCTAGGTTACTTAAAAGTTAAATCTACAATCTAAGATCTACCATATTCTAAATTCAAATATATAAGTAGATCATATTTGTAGAAGTTTGGTTTAGATCTTAGCTTAGTTCAACTTATTTATCTTTCAAGCAAGATCTAGCAATAGCAAAAATCTATTTTTTGCAAGTTAAATTGTAGTCAAATCTAAAGGCTTAAAAGAGATTTCTGATTTCATGCTTTAACTTTCATATCTAGCAAGAAAAGTGCTTTAGTTTTCTGTTTTATATCAGCCATAAAAGACCCTAAGGATACAAGTTTTCTAGCTTGCTTTCCTTAGTTCCTTTTGCTCTTTTATCATAGTTTCATACTTAGAATTTTTTTGAGTTTGTTTACTAATAACCAAAGACACTCTTAAAGTGTTTTTGGTCATCTTTGTCCTATTGTTGTTTGTTGTTTTGTGCAGGTTGTTGAATAAACAAGGGGAGATTTTGGCAGATTTTGGCTAATTTGGAGCATTTGGAACTTCCAAGAGCACCCAATATCTTCCTAAGATAAATTTGCATTGTAATAAATTCGATCCATCATTATAAGGATCCACATATCTATTTTAAAAGATCCAAAGTCTCTTCAAGAGACCATTGTAACCGAGTTAATAAAATAAGTGAGCGAAGGGAGGCCTCACTTTGTTTTTCCCCCCTAGGGGATTGGTGTTGTGGTCTTGGAGCAAGTTTCTCATTTTCATTCTATCTTTGCTTTAAAGTTTACAACAACAAACACATAGATTAGATTTCAATTTGGAACAATAATACTTTAATTGCTAGATTAGATTTCTCTTATGCAATTTTATTTCATGCAATTTCAAGGTTGGCAATAAACCGTCTCCTTAGATCCCCGAAAGAGGCTGGTCAATGAAAACTAGTTATTAGAAAACATTTATTTTTAGCAATTTTATTTCTTGTTTAAAATAAACAACTCCCCTCAGCTCCCAGTATTGTTCCTGACCCTTCCAGTTGCGAGTTTGTTTCGATCTTTTGGGAGTAAGTTCCATACACGTTGGGTTGGTCAGTGGTGATAGATTAATAGGGAAATCTCAAAAGAGACTTATTGTTTGGCTTTAAGAACCACCTAGGGGGAGTGTGCGAAGTTTCACTGAATACCTTGGGCTTATTCCCCTCAGTGTTGGACATCCGACACCTCTAGTGGGCTTGTTGGTGAAAGCATTGGGTTTCAGCAAGTTCTCAACAAATCTTTGAGCTAAAGGGATAACCTCTCAAGAGGCCAAATCTAGTTTAGTTCAAACACTTTACTTTCTTGCAAATAAATTTTACCTCATTAACCTACTATCAATAAATCTAATAAAATACTCAATCTACATTGCCCACGATACTCTTAAGGAACTGGTCTCAATTCTACAGTTACAAAGCCATTTGCTTCACGCACTTTACTTTCAGTCATTTACTTTGAAGCATTAATTAATTTACTTGCATCTATTATTATCTCAAGTATCATTTTTATGCAAGTATCTTTTATGTATCTTGTGGTGGTTAATTGATTTATGTATGCTTTAGAATAGATTTGCTTTATATATTGGTTAATGCAATAAACTCCTAGAATACTAGTTGCTTAGATTTCAGTTTAAGCCTTAGATTATTTTATTAGGGACTACCCCCCTTGGCTTTGCTAGGAGTTGGCCTAGACGAAGGAGTTGAGGATTAGGTGACAACACCTTAACTCTAACTTGCCTCCAAAGACACACCGAGTGGATTGAAGATTTCTTCCACGTTTCCCAGGTGTGTATAAAGGCGACAACATTTGTTGGCGCCATTGCCGCGGATAAATCTTTCTATTCTCGGAGTACGACTTTTTTCTTTCCTTTTTTACTTTTTTCTTTGTTTGATGCTCCTTGTTTGTTTAGAATAAACTTGATCATAAGGCGACTCCACTTCAAATAATTTGACAAAGTATTCTGCAAAGAGGAACTCATGGTTTGCTTAGCTTCATCCTGGAATCGGAAAGGGTATTTGGAGGAAGCTAGCCAAGCTTTCTTCTCGTAGGATCCTTAGTAATTTTTGAGTCCCTATCCATTTCTTTTAGACTTTTTTGCTTTCTAATAAATCTAGTTTAGAAATGGATGATCTTTATAGACCTATTGATTTTTCTGCAATAAGTGGTTATCCACATATGATTCTAGAAAATGCTTTACAAAATTTGCCTTGTTTTTAAAGTAATAATATTGTTGATGCTAGATGTCATGTTGAGTTTCCCATTGCTTCAATAAATGGTGTTGCAATTCTTTATATGAAGATATAAAAATGAAGTTGTTTATCTTATCCTTTGACGATGATGATCTTGATTGGTTCATGGAGCTCAAGGATAACCAAGTTAAAACTTGCAATGAATTGATTGATGCTTTCATGGAAAAGTGGAAGGAGAAGGAACCTTCAGTTATAAAGACAGACAGTTCAGATGCTTCACCAGATTCTGATGAGAAGTTTGAAGATATCATTCAGGCCATGGAATTCATCCATGCAATGCAGTTAAAGGCCAAGGAAACCCACCTTGCAGAGGCAGAAGCTTATATTGAGTATTTAGACCCTATAGAGACAGAGCTTAACAATGAATAAGAAAAGGAATTTCATCTGGAAATTTCAGAAAAGCCTATAGATGAGTCAGTAATCGATCAAGAGGAAATAAAGGAAATTGAGTTTGAAGTTATTGAAAATACAAATAATTCAACTCCCCACCCTCCTCCCGAAGAACACATCTCCACAGAAAAGATCTTCGACAATTGTGATGATCTTGAAATAATCAGTGAAGCAGATTTCTTGACAGTTCCAGTTCCAATCTCTCAACCATCAGATGACTTAATGACAAATAATGGGAAATTGGAAGATAGCTTCAGTTTATCAATTCCGGATCATTATGAACAGTGGTTGGCCTTCCACCATGACAGTCCAATGCAGAGCTTCATAAAAAATTTACAAGGCTTACCAAACTTCAAAGTTTGGTTGAATAAAGAAAAACACATGTTTCTTGGGTGGTCTATTGCGAGGAAAAACTCTAAATTGATAAAGCTTGGAAAAGGCTCTTCAACAAGTCATCTCGGACAGGGATTATTCATACCTCTGAGGTCTTGCTTCATCCACGACATGGTTGGTGCATGTATTTTCTACTTCAGCCAGTTGGACAGTGGAAAGGTTAAAGCTACCAGTGAGCAGACAACTTTTCAAATTGCTCCTCAATGATCACATCTGATGCCCATGGGGGCATCCCTTGTAACATATCTCTCTAACCCTTTCCCTTGGTATTTTATTTCTGCAACATTTTTCTTTTCTTCTATTATTAGTGTAACTTATATCTTAAATCGTTGGTTTTCATATACATGTGTTGCTTATGTTGTTTTTGGCGAGACATTTGTGATGTAGGTCATGGATTCTAGATTCTCGTATGCTCTCCTTTTTATAAAAAGATCAAGCACACGTCCCCATATTGAGCCAATGTTATCCACTGAATTGCACTAGCTGGATTTGCAGTTGAGCCGCCAAAGTTTGAGCAATCAAATGCTCAATATTCAAAGTTCAGAAGTTCATCCGGTCTACTTGCCAACCTTGCCCACATTTTCCATACCCTTTGGGGAATTGTAATAAGAGATGTTGCATGATGAAATTTGTAAAAGGTCTTAGCCACCTAAGACTTAGACATGAGTTGTTACTCTGGAGTGTTTTTTTTACTTGTTAATTATATTTTGTTGTCTAAGCAATTTATAATTTCCGAGTTTTTTCACTCAATTTCTCCAACATTGGAATATATACTCATGGTTAGGCCTTAGCATGGTTCTAAGACTAGTGTCTAATGTATATTACCATGCTAAAACATCCTCCTAAAGTTTTATGGAAATGTGCTAAGTCCCCCTTAGGATTTTTTAATTTTTTCAGTTAATTAAAAGTTTTTCGTAAAACGGAATTTTTTAATTGTAAATTGAAGTTGTGATAAAAAAGTGGTACTAGGAGGCTTCATATGCCTTGGGGGTGCTCATTTTTGGACCCAGATCACCCACTTTACATAAGTACCCACTTTGGTAAGTGAAATTAGTGATTTTAATCACTAAAAGGCCAATTTTACTCACAAAACCCAAAAAAATAAAAAAATTAGCAAATGCTATTTTCTGGGAAACATGTCGGAAACATGGAGTGAAATAAAGCCTAAAAAGGCTATGTGTCAACTAAAGGTGAGTTCCTATTGGTTGAAGAGTGAATGAGATGGCATCCTTAGTTGTTTAGAGTATGTGGGCAAAGAAGAGGTGTGCCCCTCTTGAGAGGTGGTGCATTCTTAGAGAGGGCAGCCTACCTCTTGAGAGTTGTCGCCCCTCTATCCCCTTCCTCCTTTCCACTTGTCATCATTTTCGGTTAAGGGAGAGGTGGCAGCCATTACCTCAACACTTGGCTCACTTCACCTCACACATGGTGCACCCTCCCTCTCTACTTGGTGCGCCCTCCTCCTTTCGGCTTTCTTCTCTTAGGCTATAAAGTCAAGCACTCTCCCATTTGCTAAACTAGTTGGAGCTTGGGTTGTATTGCTTGTTGATGTAATTGTACTATCTTTCTCATTGGAATAAAAAGACTTTGGAGGCTACTACATGGTGTAAAGCAAATGTGTGTGGATCATTTATGTTCATTTTGTATATGAGGTATATGCTTTCTTATTAATTTTTTGTAATTGTTGTTGAATCTTGGCCTTGGAAGGGGAGCTATCTCCCAATAGGATAAAAATAGAAAGCTTGCTTGCTTATTATTTCTATTGATTCATGTATGCTAGATAGCTTTGAATTGCATGTTTATTTAGCTTAATTTTCATGCTTTCATGCTTCTATTTTATATGACACCAATGCTTTTAACCCCTTTGCAAGAAGTTAAAAGTTGTGCAGGTTATCTCACTTGAAGGAGAGGTTGAGCTAGCTTGCATCTTCCTCATTCTTCAAGATTGTGGTGAATAACATAGTCCCTCCATTTTCCATCAAAGCAAGGGACTCCATTGCCCAAGGCTTTTCAAGGGATCAAACAATTCTATTATCTCTTTCTCTTTAAATTTTCTATCTTCTTGGTTACTTAAATCTACAATCTAAGATCTACCATATTCTAAATTCAAATATATATGTAGATCAGATTTGTAGAAGTTTTGTTAAGATATTAGCTTAGTTCAACTTATTTATCATTCAAGCAAGATCTAGCAATAGCAAAAATCTATTTTTTGCAAGTTAAATTGTAGTCAAATCTAAAGGCTTAAAACAGATTTCTGTTTTCATACTTTAGCTTTCATATCTAGCAAGAAAAGTGCTTTCATTTTCTGTTTTATATCAGCCATCAAAGACACTAAGGAGACAAGCTTTCTAGCTTGCTTTCCTTAGTTCCTTTTGCTTTTTTATCATAGTTTCATACTTAGAATTTTTTTGAGTTTCTCTACTAATAACCAAAGACACTCTTAAAGTGTTTTTGGCCATCTTTGTGCTATTGTTGTTTGTTGTTTTGTGCAGGTTGTTGAATAAACAAGGGGAGATTTTGGCTAATTTGGATCATTTGGAACTTCCAAGAGCACCCAATATCTTCCTAAGATAAATTTGCATTGTAATAAACTCGATCCATCATTATAAGGATCCACATATCTATTTTAAAAGATCCAAAGTCTCTTCAAGGGATCATTGTAACCGAGTTAATAAAATAAGCGAGCGAAGGGAGGCCTCAGTTTGTGTTTCCCTCCTAGGGGGTTGGTGTTGTGGTCTTGGAGCAAGTTTCTTATTTTCATTCTTTCTTTGCTTTAAAGTTTACAACAACAAACACATAGATTAGATTTCAATTTGGAACAGTAATACTTTAATCGCTAGATTAGATTTCTTTTGTGCAATTTTATTTCATGCAATTTCAAGGTTGGCAATAAACCGTCTCCTCAGCTCCTCGAAAGAGGCTGGTCAGTGAAGAATAGTAATTAGAAAACATTTATTTTCAGCAATTTTATTTCTTGTTTAAAATAAACAACTCCCCTCAACTCCTAGTGTTGTTCCTGACCCTTCCAATTGCGAGTTTGTCTTGATCTTCTGGGAGTAAGTTGCATAAACGTTGGGCTGGTCAGTGGTGATAGATTAATAGGGAAATCTCATAAGAGACTTATTGCTTGGCTTTAAGAACCGCCTAGGGGGAGTGCGCGAAGTTTCACTGAATACCTCGGGCTTGTTCCCCTCAGTGTTGGACATCCGACCAATGTTGTAAAACTCGTCTCGGGGAAAAACTCGCCGGGGTCCAGAAAACAACGTTTCGTAAAACTCCGCAAAACATCGGCAAAAAATCGGCAAACTTAAAAAAATACAAAAATATTCATTTTTTTTTAACTTTTGAAACATCTAAAGCAACAATAGCATCAAATAGACAGATTGCCACATGAATATGGAAAGAAAACTGATATATAAGATATATAAGATGTCTAGTGATACATCACACATCAAAAATGAATCATGTCCTGATTCCTGAGTCATCAAAAAATATAACCTCTAAGGCCTCATAATATCATCAAAAAATATAATATAAATCATAAATGTATCTCATGATAATCATCATGACTCATGAGTATCTGATGAAATCAAGTAAATAATATGGATTCCTCTACTCTTTTGAGCAAGGTAATGCATTTGTAGACACTTTTTTTTCCTCTAGCAGTAGGAGTAGGTGTCCTTGAGGCATGTGCGCCTCGTGCTGGAGTCAAGCGTCCTCTAGAGGAAGTAGAAGACCCTCGAGACAAAAGTCCCCTAGAAGATGTGGTAAGGGGAGGGTGTTGCCAGTGCTACCATGGAGGCCTATCTCCCTCTGACTGCGACTGTAGATCTGTTGGTGGCACACTTGCAGATTCGGTGTGAAACTGAATATCCTTCGAAACATCCTGATCCAAGTCCTCGGAGATACCATGATCATCACCATTGTCCTCTACCCAATCAAGGCGGTCTCTGTAACAGGTTCCTCAACCTCCACCTCCATGCGACGTTGTCAATCTCATCAATGAAATGGCCTTAGCATCAATTTTCATCTCAAGCTACTTCACCCACAACCTGAGATTGTAGTAGACTTAGACCAAATCATTAAGGCGTGAGGTATCCAACCTGAAAGGGGATCATAAATTAATTTATTAGAATGTAAAGGAGCATAAAATTTAAATGACAAGTTAATAATTTATAATTTTAAAATGAATTTGAAATTTCATTGAAATTCTCTAACCTGTTGTTAAGCCTTTTGGTGTGTATTTTTCAAATACACTCGGTTCGCTCTAACCGAGAAAGAGCTACATGCGGCTAATGAATTTTAATTATATAAGACGGAGGTTGGTGTGCACATACACCACTAAGTCAGGTACACGGTGATGACAAAGAAAGAGTTCAACATAAGAGTTTATACTTGAGTGAAGGGTACTACTTGGCGTCATTGACAAAGAGTTCAACAATCAAGGCCACCAATGAGATACATAAAAGGCTTGTTTCTCTTGATTAAATGTAGGTTCCATACCCTCATACATGATAGAATCCAGTGGAAACATTTGCAATCTTTCCATTTCTTGGAAATCACAGCTGTTAAGTCTGAATTTTGAATGGGACCCTAAGTCTACTTTCTCCATATGAAGCCCAATGAGGTTGGAACAACTCTCTAACATCACGAGAAACAATTAATAATTAAATGTTAAAAATTTAAGTAAAAGGATGGAAATGAAGATGAAAGGAAGAATGTCACTTTACTTTTGGAATTTAACATTACCATTAAATACTAGGGTGGTAGTTTTTCCATGACCGAAGTTTACCGAGTTTTCCAAAACTTCAGCGGTTTTCCAAACTCATAAAAACTTCGTGAAAAACCTCGGTCAGGGATTTCAATGATTTTTTCTTTAAAAACTTCAGTGGCTGAACTCCACGAGTCATGAGAACTTCGCGAGTTTTTCTGAAGTTTTACAACAGGCATCCAGACACCCTCTAGTGGGCTTGTTGGTGAAACCGTTTGGGTTTCGGCAAGTTCTCAAGAAATCTTTGAGCTAAAGGGATAACCTCTCGAGAGACCAAATCTAGTTTAGTTCAAACACTTTACTTTCTTGCAAAATAAAATTTACCTCAGTAACCTACTATCAGTAAATCTAATAAAATACTCAATCTACATTGCCCACGATACTTTTAAGGCACAGGTCTCAATTCTACATTTACAAATCCATTTGCTTCCGCAGCACTTTCAGGTCATTTTACTTTGCAGTGTTACGAGCCCCACCAGCCTCGGGCTAGCTCCCGGTGAATCCTCTACGAGGAGTTGGGTGAGCCTGATTCCTAGTAAAAAAAGCGCTCCACACCTTGCTAGGAAGGCGTTGGGAGTCGCCAGTTAGGTGTTGACCTTCGACCCGGCTCTAGGCCCTCTCAGCCAGACATCCCCTTGGCAACTCCCGTCCCGGGACCAGCATTTCAAGCGTTAGATGAAAAAATACTCTTTTTGTTTTTTGAGTTGAGTTAGAGTGGAGTGTGGTTGAGTGATGGGTTAGGGGGAAAGTGAGGAGGGAATAAAGATATTTCCCCCTTCTCATTTCCTCATTGTTTCTAATTGTGTTTGCTTGAGCTTGGAGGAGAAACAAGGAGCTTGGAGGAGAGCTTGAAGGAGAGAACAAAGAGGAGCTTGGAGGAGAGAGCAAAGGAGAGTTTGGAAGAGTTAGCAAAGAGGAGTTTGGAGGAGAACAAAGGCAGCCATCTATCTCAACTTTCAACTTACAAGATTCAAGAGCTAAAGAGGTAAGCCCAAACCCCAACTCTCTCATTTCCTTGGGTTAAATTTGTTTATGGTTTTCCTCTCTCCTACTCTTTCCCATTCCTTCTTCTCCCTCATTTTACTGCAGGTTGTTCATCTAAAAGCTTGAGGGAAAATGATTTTCTTTTGGTTTAAACTTTATCATTCCATTTTTGGTTCTCATGATCTTGTCGGGGACTAGGAGGCATCAAAGGGAAGAAGGAATAGAGCAATGAAGGAGGGTTTCAAGATGGAGGGGGGTTTGAAGAGGATGAAGAGATTAATGAGGGTGGGAAAGCTTCATTGACACCTTGTGGAAATTTGTGACAAAACTTGATGTGGGGAGGGTGGTGGAACCGCCAAATTTTCATGTCCTCATGATTGTCATGAAGGAAAACCTTATCTCGGTTCATATACCGTGTGAGGAGGCATCTTTGTGAATGTAATGGAAGTGATGACAATAGGGTCCCTTGGGATTAATGTTTGGCCTAACATATCCAAAGAACAGAAACAAATATACATAAAGATGGAAGAAGTTGCACAAAGAAAGCATGGTAAAAACAAAAGCTTCAATCTAATGATGTCTCATCTAGATTTGGTGGCACATCTCCATCTCCTCATGGTTCTACAACCTCTTCATCTAGAAGAACAATAGGAGATTTCTTTGATCTTGGAGGTAGGGATGAGGTGGATGCAAAGGTAGCCTCTGATTTCTCTATGCTTGTGGTGTCCCATTCAATGTAGCCGGCTCCCACAGTAGCGCTGACATGGTGAGACCATCCAACCAAAAAACCCCAAGGATACAAGAGCCCTAGCTATGAGAAAGCTAGAAGTGTGTTACTCGATAGGGAAAAACAAAAAATTCAAGCCGGTCTTCCACGGTTTACAAATGAATGGTCAGACGTTGGGGTATCCTTTGTATCTGATGGTTGGACAAGTGTTAAAAACCAACATTTGATCAATGTTATTGGTGTTTCTTCTAGTGGTGCAATGTTTCGCACTACACATGACTCATCTTCAATAAGTGCAACTTCTCAAAACATTTCAAAGCTCTTGTTGAAAACAATTAACGAAGTTGGCCCGCACAATGTGATTCCAAGTAATCGCGATAATCGCGACAAATTGTAGGGAGGCGGAGTAAAATCATTGAGCAGATACATCCACACATCTTTTTGGTGCAGGTGTTTGGTGCACACCTTGAACATTTTGATGCATGATATTGTCAAACTATAAAGAATGTGGATGGATTAATCAGGTATTTGTACAAGAGAGGGGAAGCAAGTCATCAAATATATCCTTAGGGCATTCAAGGGTCAAATTTACTTCTGCCTTACTCTAAGTTGGAGCTACTAATGATTGCAAAAACTAGATTTGCTGGCTATTACCTCACTTTTAGGCGCCTATTGAAGGTGAGACAAGTTTTGGCTAGTATGGTGATGAGTGATGAATGGGATGATTTGGCATTGATAAAGAGGTGCATTAGCAGTCAAGAACAAAGTGCTTGACAGTCAGTTTTGGACAAAGGTTCGGTATGTTTGCAATTCCACCAAAGCCAATATATAACATGATCAAAGTTTTGATTCAGATTGACCAATCATTGGGGAGGTGTATGAGCAAATGGATACAATGATGGGGTGATTAAAGACATTGTTGAGCCCAAAGATGTCGATTTGTACAACCTTATTAAATTGTAGAAGTGGAAAGCGGTGGGAAATGCTAAATATTCCACTACATGCCTTAGCACATGCGATTGCTAACACCACAGAAATACTATCACATATCATGGCTTTCAACACCAGCACCTGGTGGTGGGACCAGAAAAAACCACACCAAGATCGAGAGGTTCAAGCGGGGTAGAAATTTTCAAACAATTTCTTTATAATAATGTATACTTATGGTTTATGTTCATTAAACATTTCAATTTTCTACTTATGGTTTATATTCATGAATTATAATTCATTTCTATTTATGATAAAGTATAATTGTTCTTGGTTATATGCAAGCATTAGACAAATTGGTCCCAGATGAGGAGTGTGACAAGATACGACAAGAATTGAGCCAGTACATGCTTAGCTAAGGTGCCTTGGGGACCAACCAATACATTAAGAGATAGAGGAATTTGATTTCTCTTGTTGGTGGAGCGTTTGTAATTGAGTAGCACTCCTGACTCCAACGTTGCTTGGCGGCCGCGGAGGTGCTTTCCGCAGTGTGGTGAGCACTATTACAGAGAGAGGTGTTGGAGCACCTACAATTTCATCCACAAGCGTCAAAGAAATAGGTTGAATCTGGGCAGAGAGCTTGGTTTATGTTCTTTACAACTTGCAATTGTTGTCCAATTACTTTGTGAGGGCAAGGGAGGGATAAAAACTTGAGGCGTTGGGACAACAATCGGGACGAGGATAATTTGGAGGATGGGGTAATGCTTTTAGAGCAATTGGAGAGATGCTCTTTTTGATGATATTGATCATCTTTGAGATGCCACACCTACTACCCAATCCCTTGGTCCCCGTGTTGGCGGGTTTCAGTATTGAGGGGGCTTCACATCTTCATCCTTTTACCACCGGTTTATTGGTCGTCCTTCTGAGGCTCATCACTACCTGCGTGGGCCAGGAACTGCTTGTGTCGTGTTGAGTGGAAGGAGGATGGGATAGTTGTTTGATGTTTCTCTCTTTTTCATTACGCACTTTACATGGGTCTATAGATGATAGATTCATAGCATTTAGCAACTAGACTCTAGAGTCTAGTTTTGGACCTGAGATCTTCATAATTTAGTGCAGATGACCTATTTTGTAATCATAACTATTTGGTCCTTGTGTATTATTGTTAACCCAGTTGCTACATGACTATTTCATTCCATAACTTAATGGTCTACTTTCTATTATATGGCTTAAAATTTGTATGTTGGTTTTGTAAGTTTGTAATTGCTAGATTCTAGGTGGTTGATGCTCGAATGATTAATCTGTTATGATGTACTACCTTACTACTATGGTTTGCCATTTTAATGTTCTGATGTACAAATATGCATGTTTTCCTTACATTACGCAACTAATTTGTCTTTACATGTTTTTTTTTTTTTTTTTTTTTTTTTTAATATAGCGCCAATATATATAAAATTTATATATATATATATATAATAGGCAGCTTCTGGGCCTTAAATACCCTAGGATTTTTGAAAATAAGCTCAGAAGCGGCAAGCACCTAAAAGCGCTCAGCTTGGCAGCTCATTGCTGCTTACTTTGAAGCGTTAATTAATTTACTTGCATCTATTATTATCTCAAGCATTCTTTTTATGCAAGTATCTTTTATGTATCTTGTGGTGGTTAATTGATCTATGTATGCTTTAGAATAGATTTGTTTTATATATTGGTTAATGCAATAAACTCCTGAATACTAGTTGCTTAGATTTCAGTTTCAATATATATAAAAATTTATATATATATATATAATAGACGCTTCCTGGACGCTTCGCTTCCTAGGATTTTTTGAAAATGACGCTCCCGACGCTTCGCTTCCTAAAAACGCTCCCGCTTCGCTTCGCGCTCTGGTAACACTGCTTTGAAGCGTTAATTAATTTACTTGCATCTATTATTATCTCAAGCATTCTTTTTATGCAAGTATCTTTTATGTATCTTGTGGTGGTTAATTGATCTATGTATGCTTTAGAATAGATTTGTTTTATATATTGGTTAATGCAATAAACTCCAAGAATACTAGTTGCTTAGATTTCAGTTTAAGCCTTAGATTATTTTATTAGGGAATACCCCCCTTGGCTTCGCTAGGAGTTGGCCTAGACAGAGGAGTTGAGGATTAGGTGACAACACCTTAACTCTAACTTGCCCCAAAGGACACACCGAGTGGATTGACGATTTCTTCCACGTTTCCCAGGTGTGTATAAAGGCGGCAACAATTACCACCATGTCCCTTCTTCCATTTTCCACCCAATGGCATTCCATTGAACTCTTAAGTCTTCTATCTTCAACAAATGATCTTGTAAAGACCCACTTTCATCCGTCTGTCTTGAAAATATAAATTCTTAAGAAAGAAGGCTCTACCTTTATTTGAAGTTTCATGTAAATCCTTCAGTTGTTACCAAATAGTTGCAGCATCACCCCCGATCTGCACTTTGGGAAGCATTTCATTGGTCACTAAAGGCTTTATTAGCATCACTGCTTCTCTATTCCGCTCATCAAACTTGGTTTAATCATTTTCAGTTGTTGTTAGTTATGTTTCCTTACCCAACACAAGCTGATCCAAACACCTGTACTCAAAGATGGCCAACATGTGTTGTTTGCAATACTATAATTCCTCCTAGAAAATTGATGGTCACCCTCTAACATAATGTTAGACAAATTAGCCATTAGAGCACAAAACATTCAGCCTAAATATTGCTGAAAATCAAATCTTCCAGACTTCCACTAAAATAGAGACTTACAGCCAAGAAAACTGTATTTTTCCTCCCCCAAACTGAAGATTAAATAAATGCAAGCAAACATTCTTGCTGGAAAACAGAGAAATGTGCTGGAACACTAATAAATATGCGGAAAAATGAACAGATCTACCAAAAAAAAATACTCAGATCTGCTGAAAAATGCTTAGATCTGCTTCAGATCTAGCTGAAAAACTTTCAGATTTGCTGAAAAACGCTTAGATCTATTTCAATCTAGCTGAAAATCTCTCATATATGCTGAAATGCTTACATGTGCTTCGGTTCTAGCTGAAAAACTCTCAGGTCTACTCAAAAAATGCTTAGTTCTACTTCAGATCTAGCTGGAAAACTCTCAGGTCTACTGAAAAAACTTAAATCTGCTTCAGAACTAACTGAAAAACTCTCAGATATGCTAAAAATAGCTTAGATCTACTTCAGATCTAGGTTAAAACTCACAAATCTACTGAAAATAAATAGTAGAGAAATTTGTTCTTTCCTTCCTCTTTTTTATAAAATTTTCAGAAAATTAGACCTAGCTTTAAATCGGGCAAAAAGAACTTACCTGTCTTTTAAAACTAGAAATAGGACCCTAGTATTTCTCTCTTTTTCAAAAAAATAAAACTGGTCTAAAACACTGCAAACAAAATATTCTTAGCTTTTTTGCTCCAGAAACCCTTTGGTTTCTCAGCGTGTATCGGACAATAGTACTTCCTGTCACTAATCTATGCAATGCCTAGACTTCAAACGGCTTCAACTTCCCCTCACCATGGCTCTAATACCATATAACAAAAAGAAACTGAATAGAAAGAAACCAAGAACACAAAAGAACTTGGAAGAGAGAAATACTTCTTAGATTATGAAATGAAGAGAGTACATGTTCTTTTACAGTAAAGGAATGACAAAAACCCTAAGTACATAATCCCTAGGTGCATGAACCTTAAAATGACTTGATGTTATTTAAGTCATTAATACAGCACCAGGGCATGATTTAGACTAATTCAAAAAATGACTTTATTAATATGCCTAAGTCTATAGTCTAGATGACCATTACTAACTAAATGACTCTAACAGTTTCGGGTCCATCAATCCAGGTGGATTCAAGCTATTGTGTTTCTAATGTGCACAACTTCCTGCCACAGAAACTACAATGCATTAAAGTAGAATGCAATGACATTTCGGGTTCGGACCAAGATAGAAGGACTTAAGGAGACAAGGCAGCAAATACACAAGCCCTACCACGTCAACAAACTTGAGACCAATTAGAAGACACCATGTGTTCAAGGAAAACAGGGGATCTGACATCAACAAGGCTAACTCAACAAGTACATGGACCTGTTATCCCCCACTTTTAGGGATAACTAGAAGATCATGTCTTGAGGCCCACAGGTCCTAGACATGGAGTACCGAGACCAGGATTGACTTTAGCATGGCCCTAGAGGGTCCACATTTTCTTTCTTTCAGCATCTTTATCTTGTCAGCAGCAGCAGCATCCATCACCATCGGCTTGGTCCTGTGTCAAAGAAGGTTCTTGCTCCATGAGGTAATTAGTCCAGGAATCATGGTATGTGTCACTTTGATCATCAAAACCATTGAATGTATGCATCTGATTCCTTTTATTTCTAACAACTGCTTGGATCTTACACTTTCCCACTTGACCATGTTTGGGGGGAATGACAGGGTGCCCTAGCAAGCCTGTGTCTGTAGGTTTTGGTTTGCCACTAGAGGATTTCTGAAAAGCCATCGTCCACTCCCATCATAGCACCATTGTTTCATCTTGTTTCCCGCTCACTTATCCCATTCCACTTGTTCGGGCATTAAGTTGACCTATTTTCAGGACTGCATCTTATCTCGTGGGAAGAAGGGGCTAAAGGCCCAGAAGGTAAAAGGAAGCTGGTAAAAGATAAAAGCCTAAAAATAAAACCTCGAGATGCTTCGCCCAGGGATCCCCGAGAAAGCAATAAAAGGCTTCTCAGCAAGAAACAAGAGGGACCCGGAAAATAATAAAACAAGACCTAACCAGAGGATAGGGTGTCTCATCACGAGCCAGCCTATTAGGTCCATGGGTACCTAGCAGTATGACATTGCCACC
>SNQJ01S0036875.1:38832-90908 GCA_010110895.2 Picea sitchensis
CCCTAGGAGTAAGCCTAGACGGAAGAAGTACCTGCCAAGGTGACAGTGTGGGCAGGGACTTAGACATTGTGTCTCCGAGGGCACACTAAGTGAGCCGGACTTAGCTCACGTTTGCAAGTGTGCATTAGGGCGACAACAGGCCCTTTGTTCATTTACAAACCTCATATTTATGCTTAAGCCCCTTATTGTTTGATTCCAACGACTTTTCATTTCCTTGGGTAACTCAAACATTTTACAATTAATAAATGGGTGATAATTGACTCTTTAGCTTCCAAATACAACCCAAGTGTAAGAGTTTGAATATTTAAAGTCAAATTGGAAAAGTAAATACATGGAAGGAATTCTAGGTTTTTTCGTCATGCTTTAATTGAATTATTTGGACCCCTTAAACTCAATACTTTTAATGAAATATGAAAGGTAGATACATAAATATGTCCCCTACATCTCATAAAAATTTTGAACTTTGATCCCAAGTATTGGCTATGCATAAAACAAAATATTGAACCCTTGTTTCTAGAAAATTTTGTGAGTGGTCTCTAAATTGGGTGCGGCTTGGATGTGGTACTTAAACTCAATAACTTTTGATGAAATTTGGTAAGTAGGTAGAGGAATGTGTCCTCTACAACATATCGAAATTTCATACTCTAACTCTAAAGTATGAGGGCACGCTGATCGAAATAATAGGCCTCTGTCAACACAAAAATAAAAACTGAAAATTATTGCACACAAGTTTTGGACACTTGTGAGGCATCAACTTTTGCTGAAAATTGGTGAGCATGTAGAAATATGTGTCCTTGGCATTTTGCCCACATTTTAGACCTTGATTCAAAAATATAAACACATGATGATCAAAATACCAAGCCACTACATGCGTAGGAATCTCTCTACACATTGGTTCTGGGATTGGCCATGGGGTCTAAACTAAAGATCTTCTTCTAAAACTTAGTGTGAAGGTAGATCCAAAATGCAGCTCCCGATTCTAATGTATGAGAGAGCACTAATTAAAACACCAGACTAGACCACCTTAGCGAAGGGAAGGAAAGATCTATAGTTACAGAATTACGACACTATGGATCAATCTATGTTGTCATAACAAATCCACAAATAAATTTTGGATAGTGCCCAATTTAGAACCTTGCAGAGGGACCATAGCTCTTGAAATATATGGGGATTTGTCAAACAACCAACCAACCCCCTAACCCTTTTGCAGCAAATGCGTTTATTCACAATAAAAGGGGGCAACCAACCGCATGAGTAGTTCACTCCAAGGCCCAACCAATTGCTTGCCTCCCTCCAGATGCCGAGATAGAGCAACACAACCTAAGTCACCGAGTTCGCCGCACTTAAAGCTTGAGATTTGAATTTAGGTGAATCTTAAAACCTTGGATGAAATTCGACGAATTTCTATACAAATTCAGCACGTGTTCAAGGGTTAACAGAGAGAGGAAATCACCATTCACTAAAACTGTCAAACAAAGGAGGGTCGATGCCAGAATATGAAAGTCCAACCTAATTTCATACCCACACGAGCTCTGTCAGATAATTTTGACAAACTTTCAATGCTCCAATGTGCCAATATGTGTGCAGGTTCCTACGTGGTTATAGGTTTGCAAGTACAAATTACAAAGTAAAGATGGCCGACAGTGACGGGTTTTAAATTTAAACTTACAATATATTAAATTTTGTGAATATATAAAAAGTTATGTAAATATAATTTAATTAATTTAAATTTTATATACGTTAAGTTATAAAAAACATTAATATTAATAATATACATTAACATAAAAAAATTGTTATAAATTTAAAACTTATATATAATTAAATTATATATAATCTTTTTATTAAAAATTATATGTATAGATAGATAGATATAATCGAATTTAATGATGAACTTTATCGAACTTCATTTTGTCTACACGAATTTTAATCGAATTACATTGCAGTCGAATTCGAATACGAACTCGAACCAGGTGACATAGAACACAACCTATACGCCCCAACACTGATACTTCCAACAACGTGCTTAAGGGCAAAAAGCTAAAGTGAGCGCTTGGTTGGTAGGCCTATGCACCCCGATCAACTAGCTAACGATGGATATGGCGAATGCCTACCATAGTCTCTGAACACGGCGAAGTGCAAAATTTGAAACAAAATTGGAAATATTTTTGGGTGATGCAGGATTGCCAAAACCCCAAGGATGCTCTTGCATCAAACTCCCCTCATTGGAAAATTTTGAGCATCTTGTTCAAAAGTTTGTTGATGAATCAACAACTATTAGATGTCTAATCAATTTCCTCCTCCTCTTCTCTCTTCTTCTCTTTCTATTTTTCAACTTCTTCTCTTCACTCTTTTCCTTTGTATTCTTCATCTGTAGACAATACTTAATCACTGTTAATAAGGTGTACTTGATGTAATAAAGTCACGTATAGTTAGATAATATTTAAATAAAGTAGCTACATTGTAACAGTAGCACAACGCCCTCCTCATGGACATAAAAGGGAACCAACGCATTGTATTAATTGACTTCATTGTAATAAAAGCATATCTTCTACATGAGACTGTTGAGTCCATGTCTAATAATGTTTGCAAGAATTCTTGTTTATTTAGAAAAATAACATGGTATCACATAGAGAGGGTCTTGATTCTTTCTTTTAGTCACTGAGTTTGACTAACAGAGAAAGGAAATTGTCATACACAACAGTCGTGGTTGAAAGAAGAAGAAAGAGACTTTGTCAGTAGCCAAGTTCCCTTCATATTGTGCAAAGAATATTGGTAGCGGCCAAAGGCAATCTGTTGATAAACTTTTTGCACCCTCGAGCATTCAATGAGTTCATGTGGAAGACTAAAAAAGAATATGCATGCCAATCGCACTGGTGTGAATCCGCTAACGTTCTAGTTCTTAAATGCATTTCCTCATCCAACAACTTGGATCCAAATCTGTACGACCCACAGAAGAGTCCATGCTCACCAATTATAAAACCAACCAAGATTTAAGACAAGATAGTGGTGTGCACAAAAGTTGTGGTACAGTTGGTGTTTGAGGAAGATTTTGTTGAAATTGACAAAAGCATGACTCTTCCATCATTAAGAAAAGAGGACAATTATTCTTTTGTAAGAGTCAACTCTAGAGAAAGTTATTCTTCAACTTATTTTCATCATTCTTCCAAGTCTAGAGTTCCTACCACTATTAGGGATTTTGTCACTACAACTCCCCCCACACTTGCTCAGGATCAAGACACCTGCAAACCCCTCACCAAGAGGAGAAGGAGAAAAGGATCACCGAATTTGTTGAGAACGCAGCCTAAGAATACAAATGACAGGTAGCTTACCACATAAATCAACAACAAGATTGCAGAAGATGCAAATGTTATAGACTCTCTCGACATGATCTAGGGAGACACGATATTAAATATTGTATAATAGGGATTTACCCCGTCTATATTTGCATAATTTGCCGAAAAAATAAAAGTATATAACCCTTTGAGTGTCTAGTGTATTGATTCCATCTACAATAGAGGAGACGAGTTATATGAGATATCATTGGATTGCATTTCATTAAAGAAGATCATATGATTGAGAATTGTTACAAGCCAATAAATCAAGGACTTCTTCAAAATCTAGGCAAGGATTTTCATTAGACATACATACATAGAAGTTGCTCAAGGTTTGAAAAGGATATATTTTCAAAGGAGGCAAATACTCAAAAACACCACAAAGAAAGTATATTTTTCAACACTAAATTTTTAGGCATTTCATAGAGATATAAAGAGTGAATTAATTTCCAAAGGAAGAGGGGACAGATATATTGGTTTCATTCTTTTCTTCATTCCAGAAATCATCCAAAGAGAGATATTTTATTTTCATAAGTTACACTATTTCCAAAATTTCGATTAATTTCTTTTAGCAGTTTAACAACTTTAGATTTGTAGCAGAGAAGCCTTGATCCCCTATAGATGATTGAAAAAGATGACAATGAAACATAGGAGGTTTCCATGTTTTGAGAAGCCCACACTTAGTAGACAAGGAAGTGATCAGGTGTAGGTGATGTTCAACATGGATTGTTTCCCATTAGTTCGGGAGTTTGTGGATCTTGGGAATTATCCCTCGATAATGGGGATATGAGACATGCATGTGGATTGTTGTCCAGTAATTTAATTTGGGAGATTTGTGATTCAAGAGTTTGGGGAGGTGGAATCTGAGAACTCGAGAATTCAACTTGGGAGCTACACCTTTAAGAAGGTAATGAGGCATCTTGATGGATCCCTACTTGGTTCAAGAATTGTTTTTCAAAGAGAAGTATCTAAAGAATGGTTTAGTTGATGTTTTTAATTGTACCGTAATAAACCTTAAGAGGGGTTGTTAGTATATAAGGCGTACTTGATGTAATAAGGTCACGTTCCTATAAGTGACTAATAAAATGATATTCAGATAAAATATTTAAATAAAGTAGTTATGTTCTAACGGTAGCATAACTCCCTCCCCGTAGACATAAAAGGTGATCAACCCATTGTATCAATTGACGTCATTGTAATAAAAGCATATATTTTACATGAGTTCGTTGAGTTCATTTCTAATCAGGTTTGCAAGTGTTCTTATTTATTTAGAAAAATAACAATCAGTATCCTCATCATTTCTAAAATCTGCTACAACTCAACCAATTGCGCTCACTGTCTTCAAATTCTCATGCCCAACAAGGCTTACTGTCTCGAAATCCTCGTGTCCAACAGGGCTTACTGCCTCCCCATCCTCCCTCTTACATGCAACCATCATTGTTTTTTATCCAATCCTTTCAATACTTTGCTAAGCAATACTTTCTCTATTGTCATCTACTTTACCACCATTCAACAAGCGTCTTTCGTCATTATGAACCTTCATAACAATGTCTATGGCTTCTGCACTTGCTTTCTTTGCATCATCCTTGGTTGAGACCTTCATTTCTTTTGTTGCAACATCTTCAACTTCTATTGTCTTCATCTAATCTTCATCTTCACTGCTTCTAGGCATCAGCATATCCTTTCAGTGTAACACGAATAGTTTTTGAGCTTCCCCGAGCATATTGCTCTTTCCTTCTTGAGCATTACTAGAAGAGTGTGTTGGATAGAACTTCTCTTCCCTCAAAGATTCCTTAGCAAAGGATATCACAAACCTTCTCTATGACTTCCTCTAACATGGGCAGTAACACGTAATAAACATAAATAAATATTAATCATAATAAATAAATAGTAATTGAAGAGACACATCCTAAACTAAGGACATGACCTAATGAAAGGGTTGACCCATCAATGTGTATATATACCATCACGTATGTCATTGCAATTAGTCATCTCATTCATTCTATCTTATTTAATTATTTATTTGTTCTTTTGTTGGGTTTTTCTTTAGTAAATGAACTTTGTTCATTGGTATCAAAGCTAAGTTTTGATCTGGCTTTTGGCCACACTCAATTTTTTTCAGAGTTTCTCTAACCTCTAGGTCTTTGACCACATTCAAGCTTGTGGCCATTCAAACAAAAAAAAATCAGTTGAAGAAAAAGTATCAATTACAAGAAGAATCATCACCAAAAAAAATTTATCAAATGTTCTCACTAAACCACTGTAACCATTCATAACAACAATGCGAGCTCACAGTGGGATACAATTATTGAAATCTGGAAGTATCTGTCACTAAAATGGAAAGACTGGAATGTTAACTACCGAAAAATAGTGACCACTCTATCATTCCAATCATTGGTCAAATTGTTAAAAGGACATGCAAAGAAACCATGCAGTTGTAACCTAAGCAACATATCATACATCAGGGACTGGGTACAAGAAATAATAAACCGTATCAACCGATTGTTCAATGTCTTATAAGATTCAAAACGTTTAAAAAAACCCACCATGCATTAAGCAGTCCAATTCGAATCTATTTAGGGTGCAAAGAATTAATGCCCTCCAAATCTATTGTCGGTGCACCAGTCATTTTTCTACAGTGAACCTATTGAAAGTAGCGAGGAGCCACCAAGCAAACCCACTGAGTTACCACAAGTCTATCGACATGTGAGTTGTAAAAACTGTTGTGGAATTCCTGTAGAGAGACGAGTGGCAAGCCAATGAGAAAGTACAATCAGATTTGTTGACATACTATTGCCCACATTTTGTTCAAAAAACGAAATATTCTACATTATTGTTACAAGGCGCAACTGTCCAAATATTGAGGACATGACTTTTAAGGTTGAGTTAAAGTTGATTAAAAATAGGATTTTGAGTTAAGTTGAGGATATCAAGGATAAGTTAAAAAGGGACTTTAGAAGTAAAGTGAAAATTGCACTTCGTAAGTTATCAAAGACGTATAACTAATTAAAAGGGTTCCCTAAGTTACAACTAAAAAAGAAAAAAATAATTAAAGGAGTTATTTAATCATAACTCAAGTTATTAAATGGGATCAAAAAGTTTCAAAAGACCAGAAGAAATAAATCAAGAAATAAGTAAAGTCATGAACAATGAATTCCACGAATAATTCTAACTTTTTGGCAAAATGTCCTTTTTGTGCAAAAGAGAGTGCATGTTTGAGGTCCTTAAAAGATCAAATTGGTGTTTTCCCATTTGTCACAAAGTTTTTACTCTAACAGATTATCAAAGTGATATGCAACAACAAGAAGCAACAAGGATCTCGATAAAAAAAAACATGAATCTCAATAAAATACAAGGATCTCGATAAAAAAAAATGGCAATGAATTATTAGAAAAATATGAGGAAATTTCTCACCTAAAAGATCATAGTCAAAAACATCTTGAAAAATCAAGAAGTCAAAGAATAACAAGTAGTGCATTCAGAAGTTGGAACAAAAGAATCAAGATCTCGAGAAGAAATTATCAAAAAAAAAAGATGAAGAAAGCTCCTACCTAAGGAACCTTAACCAAAGGTTGCTTGAACAAATTAAAAAGCTAAAAGATGAAAACCCAGAGAATCAAGATATTAAAAATGAAGTCGACAAATCAGAAAATTAAGAAGGTTCATAATCAAAGCTTACTCACACAAATTGAGAAGTTAAAGAATGAAAAGAAGTTGCTACAAAACAAGTTAGAATAACTTACCAAGAAAGAAGCATCGGTTAATAAAGAAACAATGACCAAACTTGTGGAGGAACTAGAAAAGTCTTCAAACATAAAAATCCAAGTCTTAGAGAAAGGAACCAATACAATCCAATCAAAATCACAACTCAGAAAGATGCAAATCCAATTGAAGTGAGGATATCTTCAAATGTAGAAGTACAAAAAATGGAAAATCCAAGTGTACTTACTAATATAAATTCGGCGATGGACATCCTAATCACAAGAGCCAGTACCTTAACCAATTAGTATATCAACATCGCTCTAAACAAAAACAATTGACTTATATTCCGAAGAATATTGATGCCAATACAATTGAGTCTCATAATAAAAGTTCAACGGGAATCCTATAAGCGTAGTATTTCACAAAGGAACAAATTAGGGTGGTCCGAGCCTCTTACAATTCAACAATTCTGCTCAACACTTAGAAGATCATATCGTCACATGTCTTCGACCATCATCAACTCAAGAATGAAGAAGCATGATAAAGCAGTGCCAATCAAAAAGAAGGCATAACCCTTTTGTGCTATTGAGGACAAAGGATTTCTAAAGGAGAAGGCAATGTAATAAACATAAATAAATATTAATAATAATACATAAATAGTAAATGAAGAAACATCCTAAACTAAGGACATGACCCATCAATGTGTATATATACCATCACGTAGGTCATTATAAACAATCATCTCATTCATTCTATCTTATACTTATTTATGTGTCCTTTATGAATTTATGTTGTTTGTCCTTATGTTGGATTTTTCTTCTGTAAATGAACTTTGCTAATTTCATAACCTAAAATTTCTATCATCTTTCACAAATTGATAAGTATTTTTCACCCCATCATGACATACTTTCCTATCATACATCCAAGGTCCACCTAGCAATACATGGCAAGCATTCATATCAATCACATCACAAAGTACTTCGTCATGATAATCTCCTAGCTGAAAATTCAACAAACATTGTGTTACCCCTCATTTTACATGAGACCTATACTAGTGAATTTTTCACTACACTTGTGATTTTTATCACAAAGGTAGGTTTACAAGGTGATGGAGCTTTGCATGGCCTAAGGGTTGTGAGTTCGCTTGAGGATATTTGATGCATTGGTTGATAGTTGATGACTTGATGGTGTTTTGCTTTGTATCATTTATGCTAGGAATTGATGGTATATAAATACATATGACTCTATAGAGTGAGTGCCCTAACTTATATGGAGGATCTTCACATGTGGTGTGTATCTTCAATTGTTTGGCATCATTGTTATGGATAGTGCTTAGCATATACCCCCTCTTTTTCATATGGTTAATTACTTTTCGAGGGGTATTAACATGGTTAGAGGTTCATTGCTCTAACACCCTAGCTCTTATGAATGATTTTTACACATGGATGGGTTGCTTATGATGTGGATCATGGTTTTATGTGGAGCCCTCACCCCTTTGGCACATATGTGGAGGCGTACACACACTTGTCACACTTTTGCTTGATGACATCCCCCTACTTGATGAGTTGGTTGATCACTTGGATGACTTGGCATATAGTTGATGATGTTACATGGCTTGTTTGACTCATTCTTCCTTGGATCTAGAACTTTGCACATATGTTGAGGAGTTTTGAGTAGAACGCTCCCCTTCTTGTTGATGGCTTAGCACATGTTTCTATGGTGGAGTAACCCCTTATTCCATGGATCTAGCCAATTGCACACTTGTAGAGGGTGGTTACACTTTGAATCCTGAGCTTGGAGGATTTATTGCACACTTATTTATTCCTTAGGGTTGAAGTGCTCCATCTCATGAGGCCTCTTTACATGGTTTTTCATGATGAGGAGGATGTCCACTTGAGAAGGTTATTTTGCACACATTTCCATGCTATTATTAGTGAGGGCTTCCACTTATGGAGGTTCATTACACAATACTCCAGGACTTATTAATGGGACGTTTCACTTGGAGATCTCTCAATTGTTATCTTTGGATTGTTGTCATGGTTCACACCCTATTTTGAGGAGGACGACTCACAACTCTCACCTTAGAGACACATCCACTCTTGGAGGGTTTTACTTGGTCATTCTCATTGCACTCTTTTATATCGCGTTGATGAGAACGTTTCATATTAAAGGAGATCTAGAAGATTCCAAACCCTAGATCTAGGGTTTCATTACATACTTTGAGGAGCTTGTTATGGGAGCACTACACTTGGAGGATTTTGGAGGCTAGAGATTGGAGCTATGGTATGGTTTTTGATGAGTCTTGTTTTTTCCATCTTTTTCCACCCTTTCTTCCTCATTTATAAACCATTTTCGCTTACCCATAACCTTGTATTTATCCTCTTTCATGCTCAAAACCAAGATTTAGGCTCAAGGTGTTTTCCTATTTTATTTCTTAGTATTTCATTGGATTTCTGATTAACATTAGGGGGAATTAGTATATTCTGCATTTACTTTTGAATTAATGGCTCATGTGTGGTCAAGTTGTTATAGGATTGTCTCAAAGGCCCATCTGCTACATAACAAGTTCCTATGCTACGGATCCATAGTTCCAACAGTTTTGTCACTTGCTACGGATCCATGGGTAATAGTTGGTGCATTACCATTACCGTGAATCCTAGTCAACGAACACGCCACCTATCACTTGTTGCAAGTCGTTATTGTTGCCACACGTTCTGTTGCTATGCAACCGTGGGCTACATAGCTGGGATCTATTGTGCATGTGAAGAAATCCATGATGGTGATTCCAGTTGGTTGATACATCAATCAGTTATTCCAGGGTTCACTGATGATGTTTCCTACTTTCTTAGCCTAAATTCCAACAACCAATTATGTTCTTGAAGCCAGGGATCTAAAGGGGGGCGATTTAATAAAAGATACCACGAATTTAAGAACCCAACATCAAGTAAGCAGCAGTTAGAAGATATTCAAAGCTTTAAGCAACTAGTCAAGGAATCAACAAAGATGCCACGAATTTAGTGCTACAGCCACGTGAAGAACAGATTCGGGGATGAAATTCATGGTTTTAATTATTGGAAGGCGAATTTCTAAAACCCACATGTGCAATTCTGTTTTTCCATATATTTGTGAGCTCCAAATTCGTTTTGAAAGCTACAGCTCAAGAGAAAGACAGATTTGCCTATCTTCATGGCTCAACAATCACCTCGAATGTATTTTGGGCAAGCTATTATAACCCACACAGCTTGTTACAAATTTGACAGTCAATTGCACTTCAAAGTTCAAACATATGTGACATTTCTTGCATTTATAGTAATTTCAAAAGAAGAGTTTAAATAAAAACAAAAACAAAAAAACTTTGCTGTTTTTTCCTCCATGAAGAAAGATAAAGCATCTTCAAGACAGCCATGGCCCATTCAAACTGAAGTCATACATATAAAAAACTATTTTGATTTTCCCTTCTCCAATGTATTTCTGTATCAATCATTATTCAAATTTCATACTAGTATCAATTCATTTGAAATAGTGAGCAATATAGTGATAGAGAGTCACCTTACCACAACCTTCAAAAGTGCACACAAATTGCTTTTCTCCAGTATGCGTTAATAAATTCCTTTTCAGCTTAGTGGCATCTGGACATTTCTGTAAGCCATCAAACGTGTTAGTATAAGGCAACTTAAAATGTTTGTAAGGGGTCAAATGTGTTGGAATAAAAAGATCTACTTCAGATCTTAGAGTGATAGGCATGTATTCTGCAAAAATTGTCTTGACATAGACCACATGCTTCGGTGGGTTTTTCTTTCATACATAAGAAGTGATGCATAAATCCTTAACAGTTTGGATTCAACTAAAAATGCTCTGTGGCACAGCAAATGTTTACTCTTCCACATCCTCCGTGACTGTAGATGAACAGGAAGAACTGCTGCTCACCATATGTGTTTGGCCATGCCTCCTCATAGCTGTAGCCTCTGTGAAAATCCTTCCACAGCCTTCAGCACTGCAAAGGAAAGCAACCTCATATTCCGGTTCAGGCTGTGGTTGTTCCTCTTGAGGTCTCTCTTCCGGTTCTTTCACAGTATCCTCTATATAAACAAAATAAACCAAAACAAGACCAAATTAGGGTACACATTACCTGTTAGTCAGCTAGGAGTTGAATGTGACTCACGGATTATCAACATAAAACCAAAATGAAGCTGACCAATAATCAAGATTAGATATGCTGAAAAATTAAACCAAAACTAGAAAATATACCTAAAAGAAACATGTTTTCATAGCTGACTTTTATGTACTTTATCTAATTTGGGACTATAGTTGTCACTTGAAATTAACTTTAGGGTTGAGTAAGCTACATTACCACTGCCTTTTCAGACGTAATCCAAACATTAACAGGTAATCATAGAGATCCTTTACAGGAAACATGCTTTTACAGTTCTCCTTTACAAGAAACATATTCCTTTATAGTTCTCCTTTACAAGAAACATAATCTTATGTTTCCAAGGATAAATTTACTATTTAGTTACTAGTACCTTAATAAAAGAAGAACCTAACACCAGTGAAAACTTGATAAAAATTTGTGAATCAAGTTTCTGATAACCTCTTGTTACCATGTTTTCATCCTTACAATTTCCCTCCAGAGTACAAAATCTTTCAAAAGCTATCCCTGCCCTCCTTTACCTTATTGCCTTCAAGATCATTCATCCTCATCTTTCGAAGTTTTGCCAATTCATTTTCTTGTCATTTCACTATCAAGAATTTCCATGCCACACCACAATGTACCAAGTAGAGAAATTCACACGAATTGTAAGATCCATTAGCAGAATATACAAATTGCCAAAAGAATCAAACCAAATATTCCTAACCATGGAAACTCCACCAGAAGTAATTCTAAAAGACTAGAAGCTAGACAGAAATCATTCTCAGCGAATCTATTGAGAGAATTTGAATTCTCTCTATTTGCTTCCAATATAAATCAAAGAATCTCAAGCTTCTAATCCAGCCAAGCAACCCAAGATATGGGGGAGTGGAGCTAATTCAATCAAAACAGTCCCAAAAATCAGAAGTTCTAAATGCTATTTGGACATAATAAAACCTTTTCTTCTATAATTCATTTCTGATGGATAAAGATTCATCAAATAATTCCTTTTAAATGTATTTTGCATAACAGTACCTCCTAACTTATAGGGAAGTCTTTCATAATTTTGACCGGATCCAACCTGATTATCTATAGATTGCCAATGCCAAGTTTGTCCATAAGAAGCTAATCAAATTGTATTGGTGTATATAACTAATTTATTTTGGGTGATTCTGATTGATGAGGCTTCATTTGCAAGTGTTTCTAGATCTYGTGCATTAGAACYTGTGAAAGAAAACCACAACTCTTTAATCCCTAGCGTTGGAACAATATACAAGGGACCAAATRCTATAAAGTATAATCAAAGATCGTACCAAGGCATACAGTTTTGCAGTATCAAGACCTGGTGCTAGGTGACTTCCAAACCATATCTTGAAGCTGCTACAGAAATGATTCTCTTAGTCTGAAGGCTGCAGTTCATTCCCTATGCTTGAAGCAAGTTCATTTTTTCTCTTTACCTCCTCTTGAAACCTATTAAACATTTTTCAAAAGAGCAAGTACCTCACTTTCTCTGTCAAAGAGTAACTAGTTTCATTATTCCCGATTTCATCTCTTTTCCATTGAGTAAGGGTCATGACTGTTATCCACTATCCTAGGGATAACTAAGGAGATTATGTCTCGAGGCCCACAGGTCCCAGACATGGAGTACCGAGAGCCATACGACTTGAGCTTGGCCCTGGAGGGCCCGTCTTTTCTTCAGTGCATCCCATCTATCAGCAGCAGCAGCATCCATCCCACCAGCATGGTCTTGAAGTAGCAGTGAGTCTTTCTCCATGAGGTAGCGAGTCCAGGTATCATGGTATGTGTCACTCTGATTTTCAAAGCATTTGAATGTGTTGCACTGAACTCTCCTTTATTTCATAATGTTTGCTTGGAAATTATACTCTTTAACTTGTTCATACCTAGGGGGGGGTGACAGAATGCCCTAGTAAGTTGGTTCCCTTTAGAATGAGTTGCCACTGGGTGGGTCTATGAAAGGTCATCGTCCATTCCTTCCATACTTACCATTTTTCATCATTATCCCTCTCATATTCCCCTACCTTGGTTCAAGCATTGGATTTGCCACACTAGTAAGGGTTGTACCTTGCCTTGTGGGAAGAAGGGGCTAAAGGCCCAGAGGGTAAAAGTAGCTGGAAAGAGTTAAAAGCCAAAATAAAACCTGTGAGATGCTTCGCCCAGGGATTCCCGAGAAAGCAATAAAAGGCTTCTTAGTAAGAAAAGGGGACCAGTAAGATAAAATAAAACTCAAGGTCTAGTTGGCGAATGGGAGGTCTCATCATGAGTTGGCCTATTAGGTCCATGGGCATGTAGCGGTATGACACTACCATCTATCTGGTCACCAAACCAAGGTAGTGGCTCTTGGTGGCTCTTGGTCTCATCACGAGCCAGCCTTCTCATTTCCATGAAGTGCTTGTGGCTAACGCTGTCACCATTGGTCACCACGCCAGGAGAGTGTCCCCTAACTTTTCCCTTGAAAAGAAAAAACAATAAGGCGAAGAATAAAAGGCATTGAATGGGCTAGGAAACAATGGCATCCATGAAAAGGTGCAACTCGCCCTCTACAGAGGCACCCACAGGCAAGACCTACATTTCCCTATCATCACTGCACCCTCTGCCCAAACATTTCCCTTACACCATTTCACACACTTACATGACCTAGATTGGTCTTCACTTGGGAAACACCCCAAACTTTAAAAGAATTATCCCAATAGGACATCCTAAAACCCTCTCCAAACCTGACTTGTTAAACTGCATAACGTCTTTGAGCATTTGTCTGGGTAAAGGGGGGTTTGACGCACATGTTTGGGTAATTTGATTATTGGATGTGATTGACTTTGCTATGATCCCTGTGACTTATGAGCCCATGGAGGGCATACTTGTTGTTGTTGCAGGACCATGCCTGGTAGACAGGTACATATGGGGAGATGATTAGCTCGGACCTCCATAGGGTTGAAATCCCAATAGATGGATGTTGTGACCCAAACCAGGCGCAGAGAGACACTAGAGGATGGCACCAAGAAGAAAGAAGAATGTTCTCCCGAGGACACTTTGGTAGGCCTAGACCAAGGAGGGTCTTGCCCTTCCACCATGACGTTGGCCCTTCAGGGTCCCTGACATCATCATGTTGACTCTTCACGTCATCTAGTTAAGGTTTGGCATTTATGAGGATGTTTTGGTGCTAATTGGCATGTGTGGGAGCATTTGGGTCCTCTAGAGGCCAAGCGTTTTGCATTTAAGGCCTAGTGTTCCATCCTAGGGATCTAATGTCACCCTAGAAGGGCATGACGTCATCTCTAAAAGTGAAGTTAGGGTTTAAATGTTGAATTTATGTAAAAACTGGATTTTTGATGTAATTTGGCCATGTCGGCCTTTTATGACCTAAAAAACAATTAAAGGTCATTGATATTGTATAAATAAGTCATTGATATTGTATAAATAAGAGATAAAACTCTCATATTTTTTCATCATTGACTCATCACACAAGTGGTGGTTTGAAATTCAGTCTTCTTTAAGGTTTATTGGCTGAAATTTAGTGGTGCGCACTTCTTGGAGGCATTTCTTGGTGTACTTTGGCAATTTTTCATGTGGAGGATCTTCAACTAGGGTTTTTTGCTTGATTATTCTTGATGAAGTGGAAAATATGCATTTCTTTATTGTGAATGAATGTTTTATGGTTAATTTTACTTGTTTCATGTCTAAGATTATGAAATTGCTTGCTTGAAACCCTAGGAGAAAGACATATGTTACTATATTTTTCTCTATAGTCTTCCACTTGTTAAAAATTCTTGAAAGGCACCTATCTTGAAGTAGATACTAGGGCCCTACCATTGTAGCACCCTAGTAACCCTACTTCCTTGCCCATTGCATATTTTATTACAATTTGTTCAAGGAAAGGAGAAATCACTAGGGCCTAACCTTTGTTACTTTCTAGCAATTATCTCTAGGAATTGGATTTTTTAGGCCTTGGGATACCAACACCTCCCTCATCCTTTCCATCCCTTTGACATAACATTATCATTGTTATTTTTCCTCTAAGATTTGTTGCTCCCATTATTGACTCCATTACCCTAGAAAGGCATTAGTCTACCACTTGCAAGTGTTGATTGATCAAACAAACACTCAAACTTTTATCCTTGAAGCTTTTACTAACATTTGCTAACTCTAAAATAGACTAACAACTTAGCTAACTTGGTGTTGTTGCAAGACATTGCTACAGCCATACAAACATACATTGATTGGATACATTTGCNCCTTGGGATACCAACACCTCCCTCATCCTTTCCATCCCTTTGACATAACATTATCATTGTTATTTTTCCTCTAAGATTTGTTGCTCCCATTATTGACTCCATTACCCTAGAAAGGCATTAGTCTACCACTTGCAAGTGTTGATATATCAAACAAACACTCAAACTTTTATCCTTGAAGCTTTTACTAACATTTGCTAACTCTAAAATAGACTAACAACTTAGCTAACTTGGTGTTGTTGCAAGACATTGCTACAGCCATACAAACATACATTGATTGGATACATTTGCCTACACAACTTGCACTTAACTCATTCAAAACTCAATTGTGATAATTGCTAGTCAATCTGCTAGGTAAGTGCTAACTTTGTATGGTGTTTTCTTGCACTTTTGACAATTAGAATTTGTTGTTGTTGCAAAAGATTGCTACAGCCATCTAAGTGCAGCAAATTCTCTGCAAAAGTGACCTATTTTGCTAGCTAGACATTGTCAAACTTGCTTGTAACAAGCTTTTATCAATCAGCTAGGTTAAAGCTATTTCTTCTTGTTATTATCAAGCACTTTCAAGGCATAATTCTTGTGGCTGTTATAAAATATTAATTGTTGCTATAAACTGTTACATTGCTACAAATTCATATCAACTAGCTTACTTTTTGAAGGTTCATTGTCTTATGAAGCACTAACATACGGTGCCAAAAATGTCAACACCGGGAATTGTTCTTAGACTGCTTTAAGAAGAAGCCCAGTACCCATCAGAATATAAATAATTAAAACAGATTTATACTTGAGTGGATCAGCAAAACTAAGTAAGAAAGGGAGAGAGCAACAGACTGTCTACAGAGGCATTCCATTGGGCATGGAGTCATAACATCCTACAAATCAAAGGCAATCAAACTGTAAACCAGATAAATGTTATATATAATTATGGGTAGAAGCATAGAGAATGTGACAAAAAGGAAAAACATAGGTCGTACAAAGATCCTTTCTGCAAATAGATTAAAGAGTGCTTAAACAATGATTAATAGGCAAGCTACAGCAGATCCTCTGCTGCTCATGAATCCATCAATCAATGGAAACTATGATCCTCAAAGGCTGCAATCTATTTAAGCAAGAAGATAAGGTAAAATGACAACAAAGAAAAACAACATTTGATAAACATCTTCATGAATCTTCAATGGCAGAAATGAATTACAAACAGGCCCTCAAGCTTACAAATAAGCAGCTAAACTGCTCCTCAAGCTCTCTCCTCTCTTGGATCATGAACTCATCCCTCTCTTCAACAAAACAACTTCTATCTATAGTGTATCATTCCTTCCTACTCTAAAGAGGTTGAGTCCCAAGTGGTTGCATTAGATTCCCTTTTCTCTAGGAGCTGTTACAACAAGGTGAAACAAAAAATCCACCTAACTCCTATTTTGTTGGATCTTGTCTATTGTGATAAATGTCTTTTGAAACAGGTCGTGTTGCTTGATCTAGTGATAGAACACATGTCCCTCATGTCCAACTACCTCCTAGGAAACCATTCGAACCCCCTTAGACAAGTGGCATCCCTCCTACAATTCGGATTTATCAAATTGTTAGAGTTTGCAGCACAATTTCAGGATTCGTTGCAAACTTTCCTCTAGATGATGATTTCAACTTCTCTCCCAAATGACGAACTAAGTCGGGCTGATTTTTGGTCAGCAAGTCCATGATATTATGATTCATCTCCACAAAAAAATTCAGAAGAACCCAGATTGACATTTAAAAGTTATGATGAAAAAATGACTGCTTTGTACTAATTCGCTAGAAACTGTACGAAAATTACCAGTTCCCAGTGCCTTTGACAGCATGCGTTGCGAACTTTCCTGTAGGTGTGTTTTTACATTCAAAATTTATTTCAACTTTTAAAACTTGCACAACAAGTTGGGAAATCCTTCCAGAACCTGCCACAATCTTCTGAAACATGAAGTTACCTTTTGCAGAAGTCATATAAATATGGTAACCTCAGTTTAAGACAAAAATCATTACTCAGGTTATATGTGCAATAAAGTGAACCATAGCAAAATGATGCTGATGTAAACATAATATCCTATATTCATCTTTTCCTGGTGCTTCTTCTAGTAGCCACACGAGCTAACATATCCAAATTCCTTTTTGCTACCTCAAGATGTCCTCTTTGCATTTTCTCACAAAAAATCAAGCAGCCCACTCTCTGGAATGCTTCCTTGAAAAATGGCTCAGAATTTATAAGTTGCATGTCATGTGGCTCAGCCCTGACAATTTCTTCCCCTTTGTGAACCTTCTTACCTTGCTGACTGTCCATGATAGCTTGCTTTGAAAACCCTTTACCCTCTTATAATAGCTTGTTATAAAAACAGGGAAATTAGGGTTTTTTATAGAATTTGCACAATTTAGGGTATACTTGAATAAAATATTCATGCACAACAACAATGTGAGGATGAACATCCTGCAAGTAGGAGATGAGAACAAAAGAACAAAATCCTAAATGGATGAGGCTGCAGTCAAGGAAAAATTGTAGCAACTCTATGTAAAACAGAGGATTCGCAGCGCACGGTTGAGTTCGCAGCGCACAGTTTTGGACTAGGTTTTAATGAAAGGTTTGTAAAACTTCCCAAGCCTGAAAGGGAAAATGACTTTGAAAAGTTAAAACCTCAGACCTAAGTGAAGCACAGTCAAGGAGGGTTTGGTCTAGTCAAAAAACAGAGGGTTCGCAGCGCAAGTTCGCAGCACACAGTTTGTAGCATCATCAAAAATATAGTGGATAAGGTTACTATTGCAAGAAGTAGCTGGAAATTGATCTTTTTGGTATAACATAACAAACTTGAAGATTGCGAGGGTTTAGGATACCAATATTGTAGGCTTTGTTTAGTGCAAAGAGTTTACAGCACAGAAAATATGTAACAGTTTGCAGTGCAGAAAAATGACAGCAACTGTATCCAGTACAATCAACCTTCAGACAGTGCACAATCATTAAATAGGGTACCTGATATATCTGAAACTTCTACTGCTATCTCATGAGCTAGATTGGAGTTTTCTTGGAAGCACTCAATCCACATTCATTTGCTACAGACAGTTCGCAGCGCCATAATTCAAACCAATTGGCAGCGCGCTTCATTCAAATTGATAGACATGTTTCTTGAAACCGACTCGAAGAACACGATGAATAAGTGGCACTGAAAACAATAAGATACCCCTTGCCACATTTCCAAAGCATAATTATGTGTGATTAGTGCATGAGGTACTTTCTTGATTCGTTGTGAACTTTCAGGGGAGTTTGCAGCAGGTTGACTTGACACATGACTTGACCCCCAAACTGTTAGATACGACATGAAAACCCCTTGTATATCTTTTTGAGATACAACACTTTGATAATGATCACCTTTAAATCAAAAGGTGTGACCAACACTTTCCCCTTTTTTCTAATGATGATAACCACTATCATGACAACAAGACTCTTACATGGACTTGGATCAGTTTTCTTGACTCGTGAGACAATGAAAACATGATTTATTAGACATGGACATCCCTCAAACCTTAACTTAAAACAAATGACTCATACAAGAAGGATTGATCACATGACTGACATAGACCAATGATGTCCTTTTGCAACCAACCTAACAAAAAATTTAGAAAAAAATTTACTCTTGAACATTTCATGTGCTTACAGGACTATTATCCCTGGTACAGGAATCCGACAAGTTCTCATTTGAGTCATTTATTATTAGAATGGGTTATTCTCCCTGGTTTTGGGACCCCATCAGATATGTTCATTTGAGTCGAGCCATTGTCCCAAACACTGCAGTCCTGAAAATTGTAATTGATCCATTGTCCCTGGTATGGGAGCTCAATAGTGTTATGCATGTCATCCATAGTATGTGTTAAGAACCTGAATAGATCTACAAATATAATCACCACAAATACTGAATACATAATAGATCCACAGGGCAATATAGAAGAAACCAATATGCAAAAAAAAAATTATTACTATCAAACCCTTAAGGTAGGGCAACACCATACAATGGATCCTATTAAGGAAGGGATCCTCTCCTGTTCACTTGCCTCTTCGAGGGGACATCCTCCTATTGAGCTACAGCTCACAATACAATATTTTTCTTCATATCCCCTTACATTGCTTGAACCCCTTTATATAGTGCTACCAACACCTAAGAACATTTTAGAGGACGAATCTTCTAGAAGTAGAACCTTCTAAGAAGTCCTCTTACATTTATTATATCTAACTACCATAGTGGACCTTATTTAATAATATAGTGGACCTAGTCAACCTTACATTGAATGGCCTCCACTATTATCATTATGGGCCCTCTGGGCCCCCCCACTACCTCTCTAGCTACCTAACATTCCATCCCCCTTATGAAAGCGTTGTCCTCAACGCTTGACGTACAACCATATACCAAGGTCCCATGGATAAATGTGGACCATAGTGCTAAAGTACACTAGAGAACCAAGGTCCCATGGATAAGTGAGAACCATAGTGATGAAATAGACTAGAAAACCAGGATCCCATTGAGAAATCAAAGCCACCATGCTGAAGTAGTCCAACCGCCATTGTAAACCAGGGTCCCATGTCCAAGTGCTCATGTGAACTCCACACGGAAGATATCAGCACCCAATAACTAATTGAAAATGATGCTCCCAATACCGACACCTATCATGTGGATCCAAATAAGAATATCTAGCCACATAGTGCGAAAGGGTCAACGTTGAATCTAGAAGGAACAATACAATTGTAGAATATGCAGGTTAGACGTTGGTAATCATAACTAGCTCCTGATGTGGGACATTGATGTTCTCTACAGAAGGTGGAGTAGAGTCATCAAATAAAATATAGAAGTGGTTGTCATTCCAGAAATGACAACGATCCATATACCAATCATCACAATCGGCCTCAAAATCATACCAAGCATATGTTTCTTGATTATATTCATCCCTGAGGTCTGCCATAAGAAATATCTCTTGCATGCTATCCAATGAATCTTGAATACTACGAAAACTATCATTGAGGTCGTCTGTGAGGCCATCTACAAAATCATCCAATCTGTCATTCAATGTGTCAAACAATTGGGCTTTGAATGCTTCAGTAATCTGTAGAATTTCTTTGAGGGTTTGAGAAGAAATAGCCATCTGAGCACACTATGAAAATTTATGAACTCTGCAGTCCCACCACCGTCATGAAAAAACCCAAAAAATAGAACAATAAATTACTGCAGAAAATCACGGTGTTTTCCGGAAAAAAACTTGAAAAACTGTTGAATTTAAAATGCTCATAACTTCACTTCCCGGACTCTGTTTCGGCTGATTTTTTTTTTTAAATTGGGTGAAATTGTGAGGGGAACTCAGATCTGTAATTTTTTGGGGCAAATTCGGCCTCCAACTGCTACAGAAATAAATAAAATTATAGAATAACAAAAACATTAAATAAAAATTATAAAAAAAAAAAAAAAACGTGCCGCCGTCTGCGAAAAAAAACCTTGAAAAATTGCAAATTTTAAAACTTCAATATCTTGACTTCCTAGACTTCGTTTCGGACAATTGTTTTTTTCAACTTGGGTGTTTTTTCTAAGAGGAACTCAAATCTACAACCTGTTTCTGAAAATTTTGCACAGAAATATACCAAAAATTTCTGGAATGTCGCGGCCCTCTTTTTTCTTCTCCGAAAAAAAATCTGCAAAAATAAAAAATATTTGCCCACAATGTCTGCCAAGGAAAGTGCTCTGATACCACTTGTTAAGAACCTGAATAGATCTACAAATATAATCACCACAAATACTGAATACACAATAGATCCACAGAGCAATATAGAAGAAACCAATATGCAAAATTTATTTTATTACTATCAAACCCTTAAGGTAGAGCAACACCATACAATAGATCCTATTATGGAAGGGATCCTCTCCTGTTCAGTGGCCTCTTTGAGGGGGCATCCTCCTATTGAGCTATCGCTCTGAATACAATAATTCTTTTTACGTCCCCTTACATTGCTTGAACCCCTTTATATAGTGCTACCGTCACCTAAGAATATTTTAGAGAAGGAATCTTCTAGAAGTAGAACCTTCTAATAAGTCCTCTTACATTTATTATATCTAACTACCCATTTATTATATCTAACTACCATAGTGGACCTTATTTAATGATATAGTAGACCTAGTCCGCCTTACATTGAATGGCCTCCAAAATGTCTCATTTAAATTTAAGTGATTTTCACTTTATTACATAAGTGCTTTATAAAAATAAAGTCACTTTAAAAATAGAAGGTACACTTTATTAAAAAGTCACTTTAATAAAAGAACCACTTAAAACCACTTTATAAAAACTATTACAAAGTTAAGTGCCTAGTAGTGTAAACATTAAGGTAACATCCGCATACAAGACAAAACATGCGGAGTACCTTCCGAGCTAAAAAGCTAACAAGATCTTGGTGTTCTTGGGAGTTTGTCTTGGTGCACATGCTTTGGAGGTGATCTTGTTCCTTCTGTTTTCTTATTTGAGATCTAGAGTAGATATCTAAAGCAAATTAGATTGTTTGGATAGATCATGCAATAGTGTAGTTGTAGATATCCATGAGTAGGATAGTAGGTAGTGCAAATTAGTTTGTATTACTTGTTTATTTTACCCTCTATTTGCTCTTATCTCACATTGGTTTCACAAGTTGCAGGTTGCCTCAAGGGTTTGTAAGGTTGGCTTCAAGTTGGAAGCTCTCCTTCATAACCTAACTTACACTCCTCTCTTTCTTTGTCCTATTTTTTGTTCACATCCATATCAGTTTTTGGTTTGCTAACACTCTTAGATAGGTCAATAAATCAATACTATTTTCTGAAATTTTTAAACAAAAAATTTCTGTTGAAAAACAAAAAAATTCTTAACTTTTCTATGTGTTTTGCAGCATTTCCAGCAAGCAATAGCTTACTGGTTTTTGCAGGTTCTCGCCAGGTCAAGGGTAAATGTCGCCCATTTTCAATCACAAAAAACACAAAGGACCCCTCCTTTGATTGGGTAACAACTCCCAACCTTTCCTCTCTCTTTTTTAAGGATTGTAACAAGCCCAAAGGGGGTCCCCAAATGGCTTGCATTCTCTTTTAATTTTTTGTATTGTTTTTTTTGTTCTTTGCCCCACTTGTCATTAGGACAAGGTTGTGTGGCTAGGTTGCTTTAGTTTAGTTCATTTATCTTTCCAACCCCCTTTAGCACAAAACAGGAAGGCTTGCCTCCACCTTGTGCCATTGTAAGTCGTTTGTATTTCAGTTTTGTTTTCCTTTCAATTTTTTCTTTCATTCTTTAGTTGCCTACACCTTGGATGTGAAGTTGGCATAGCCAACCCCCAAAATCGTAAAGTTAACTTAGTCATCTATTTCTAATGTGTTTATGCTCATGGATTAAAATTATCTAGAAGTAGATCTCACACAACTAATGCTAGTTTAAGCCCATGGAAGCATAGGATAAATCTTATGCTTTGATATTTCTTTACTTGCAAGTTTTAGGTTCTTAAGCACTTATTTTTTTAATTTGCAAGCAACTATGAGCATGTAAATGGTGTAGAACTATGAGCATGTAATTTTCAGCAAGCTCTTTCAAGTTTTTTACATGCTTTTCAAGTAATAATTTTATGGTTTAGAACTTCATTTTGGTAGCCTTTAATATTTCGGTTTTGGCACTTTTTCACACTTTTTGGGCAAGTAAATCTCACTTTTACACACCTATACACTAAAATTAACTTAGTCCATAGGCCTAATAATAAATTAGACTTAATAGGACGCCTCTATTGACCCAACTTTGTCATTTAAATGAGGACTAGAGGAAGCAACGAAAGGTGATAGGCCGGGGACAGTCTCGTGGCGCTCAGCGTCATTTCCAGGAGTACTCATTTCCCTTGGGCTGACCTGTGGAGCTAGGGTAGGCCTTGTTGCCATACTTCTTGAGCACCCAGCAGTTACTTGGTACAAGCGGCAGGAGTATCGGGTTGACACTTAGTTAGGAGTCACTCTTAACTTAATAACTTAATCAACTCCTTAATCCACTCTACAACTTTGGGCATTAATTTGGTACATCTTTTGTGGTTGGCACTTAACTTATCTTGCAAGCAATTTTCATTTCACACTTACATTTCATGCAAGTTTAATTTATGTGTTGTGGATCAATCTCTAAGTAGTCATAGTTGGCTTTGGACATTTTCCCTTTAAAGCATTTCATTTTCTGTCAAGTGGTGTGTTTCTATCTTGTTTGGTCCCTCCCAAGTGGTGTGTTTCTGAGTCTTGTTTGTCCCTCAAGAAGTTGCAGTAACATCCTTTGGAGGCACTTTCTTTGTTGGACCTTGTGTAATCTTGTTGCCATTGAAAGCAATCACATAGAGTAGTGCATCGCTTTGGGAGACACTCTATTGTTGAGACATGCTAGGCTTTCTGATGTGTTGGTGTTAGCACTCAGTAATTTGGCTCAACGCTGTGGAGGCACCACAAAGGCAACACTCAAACCGCTTCAGCCAAGGATCTAGTCTCTCCATGACTCGCAGAGGAATCTCTCAGAGGATTTAACTTTGTTTGTATCGAGCATTAGGGCTAGTTAATGGGTTCAGAAAGTTGATATTAATGAATTCATACATGTTGGAAAATGTACCGGGATATAGTTGGTTTTGATATGGACCCTATTTATATTATCGAGTATCATTCCCAATCACATGTCACACAGCTTGTCACAACAGATATCTTTTGATTTGTGGCAACAAGGGATGATATATTTATCGATGCTCCCAAGCACCCAAGGCTGACCTAGTGCCATATGTTCCTAACATTTTTGGTCTTTACCTTGAGGCCTTTGATGAACACTCCTCCGAGCACTTGGATTTAACATATGAAAATAACTATCAACCACTGTGTGCTCGGATTTGATAGGAGTAAGGACATTGTTTCTCTAAAGAAGGATTCTCATGACGTTTTTCTTCAACCACCTATTATCACTTTACCTTGTTGTTCCATTAAAGGTATGGTTGGGAATTATATCTTTTGCATCGAGTTTCCTCTAAAGAAAACCCAATAATCCAAGGGTTGGTTGAAAAAAACAAGTTCAAGTCTATCATCTCAATGTTTCAACTTTCCCTTGATAGTTTGTCAGTCATTTGCTAGATCTTTGTCAATCCCTTACCGAGCTTTAGAGTGTGAAGACGTCCTGGGTGGCCAATTTGCAGGCCTATTGAATCGGTGTTGTGAACCTTGGATTTTTCAAGATCCCTTCCTAAAATGGATTGAGCACTTTCATCGTGAGATTGACGGAATGATTTTTGTCCTTCCCAACTTCCATGAGTTAGACTTTTGAGATTTCCAATGATATGATATATTCTAACCCATGACATTTTTCTGCTTGATTTATCACTATTTGTTTAATGGCGAAGCACGCGTATCGTGGGGACGTTGTTGATTAGCTTCACTGTTGTTTGACTACACCAACATCCAGACAACAGGTAAGCATAGGTAAGTACTTTGCTTTATATTCACATTTACGATTGCTTTATTTCAGTCCTACTATATCTATCTATGTTGAGGTGGCATTACCACTCGCTTTGTTGTTGATGCTTCTACTTGAGATCAAGCAAGTCACAGTTATGCCAGAGATGTTGAGGTTCTGCGCGCTTCACGGTGAGCACATGTCCTCGGTTGAGCCGACAGTCCCCACTTTCTCGTGGATAACTAGAAGATCATGCCTCGACGCCCACAAGTCCTAGACATAGAGCACCTATAAGATTGACTTTTAGTATACCTGAGGGTTCCACCTTTTCTTTCTTTCCAAAGATTCTTATCTTGTCACAGCAGCTAAAGATCCATCACCATCGGCTTGGTCCCGGTCAGAGAAAGGTTCTTGCTCCATGAGGTAATTAGTCCGTATCATGGTATGTATCAATTTCATCATCAAAACCATTGAATGTGTATGCATCTAACTCTTTTTATTTCTAACAATTGCTTGGATCTTTACACTTGCCCACTTGACCATGTTTCTCGGGGGGATTGATAGGTGCCCTAGCAAGCCCGTGGTCTCAGGGTTTGGTTTGTCACTAGGGGATTTCTAAAAAGCCATCAGTCCGGCCTCTATTATAGCACCATTGTTTTCATCTTGTTTCCAAGCCACTGTCCCTTTCCACTTGTCCAAGCACTAGGTTGACTACTCCTCAGACTCAAGACCTTATCTCGTGGTTAGAAGGGGCTAAAGGCCCAAGGTAAAAGCAAGACGGTAGAAGATAAAAGCCTAAAAATGAAACTCGAGATGCTTCTCTACTCGGTGGATCCCTCGAGAAAGCAATAAAAGGCTTCTCAAAGAAGAAACAAGAGGGACCCGAAAATAATAAACAAGACCTAACCAGATATTAGGGGTCTCTATCACTGTTTCATCCTATTACATCTATGGGTACCTAGCAAGATGACATTGCCACCAGATGGTTACCACGCCAGGAGAGTGGCTCTTAGTTGCATGGCCAGGAAAGGGAGTCTCATCACGGAAATGCCTTTCAAATTATGTGTGTGTGAGTACATGTGGGTAATGCCACACCATTGGTCACCATAGGGCAAAGTTGTCCTCGACAGCTCTTGAACGAAAAAAAAGAAAAGCAATAAAAGATAAAAGGATAAAAAGGAAAGAATGGCTTGAAAATATTATCCATGACAGGTACAACTTGCTTTCTAACAAAGGCACCCACAGTAACATTTGCATTCTTACGCCATTGCACTGTGATGCTTGGATCTCCCCGACCACATCACCCACTTACATGGTTGAGATGAAGTCTTTTCTGGGAACTCTCCATTTTTCAAAGGACACTAGAAGCCCAATAGGACGCCTTTGTCCTTTTCCTCCTTTAATTTGTATTGTAGGCTTGTGTAATGTCTTTGAGCTTCTAACTCCATGTATTAGAGGATTTCCATGCACATGTTTAATATTGATGATGAGCTAAGTCCTTATACACACTTTGCAAACGTGAGCTAAGTCCAACTCACTTAGTGTGTCCTTGAGGCACAATGCCTAGGTTCACGTACCACGCCTATCACTTTGACCGGAACCTCTTTTGCCTAGGCTCACTCCTAGGGAAGCCAAGGGGTAGTCCCTAGTTTCTAGATTAGTTTTTAAAGTTAAGTCTAGGAGTTAGTTTTTAATTTGTTAAGGCTTGGGGATTCTAACCTAAGATGCTAAGGGAGCAATGCAAGGCACAGCATGTAAAGCAAACATTTTCCTAGGGCAACCAAGATTAGTGCCCAAAGATTGGGTCAGAGTCAACTAAATTAAGGGGTGTTTCTTTACAAATAGATTACAATATTACTACAAAAGAATAACTTGATCAAATAAATATTAGACACAAGATTTACACTTCAAAGAATATATTAAATACAACAAGCAAGCTAACCACTTCAATTATTTTGCTTTTGTGTAGGATATAAAGAGATTAAAGCATCACATAACATTTAAAAGATTGTCATCAACATATTACCACATCAACAAGAAGATTTAAAGATTTAAGCACATGTTTTATGAAGATGACTCACTCTTAATTATAAAACCCTCAAGGTATTTATTAGATTAAGCCCAAGGTTGAGTTGTTAAGCTTTTCTTAAGATTGTTAAATTTTATTAAGCTTTCACCAAAGCCTCCTCCTCCTATTGACAAATAAATGTTGGATGCTCAAGATAGTATAGCAACGAGGCTAACCTAACTTTCTCAAAATTTCCATGACAAGAGTACTCCTGAAGAGGACACATCCTATGCGCCATGAGACATTCCCCTCCCTACACCCTCTGCTGCATTCCTCAAGTCTCTTAGATGGTGAAGATGGTGGTCTACAAGTACCCTTAAGAGTTTATTAAGTTATTATATGAATTAGGTAGACTTTTAAGTGAGTTTTTATGTTTTAAGAGTTTTTTTGACACTTTTTAAAATGTGAATTAGTGACTTGGCCGAAACTCACTTCAAATTAAAATGTGTTGATTAAGACAGATTAAGAGCATTAACACTTATATGCTATGTGAGAGCAAGTAACTTAGATTTCACACCAGATAACCTGCAAAGTACGAAATAAAACAACAAGGTCAAGAACAACTTGCCTATCAATGGAAAATAGATAACTCACACTTATGTTATTTTCAAGAGTATTAAGACATGAGTATTAAGTATGAGGAAGAAAAGATTTAAGTGTGCCTACTTATCAACCCATAAATGAAGTTACTTAGAGCATATGGCAAATGGCCTTAAAGAGATCTATGCAAGAAAGAAGAACACCATCCACTTATTTAAGCAACTTAAACATTAAAGATTATAGATCTAAGCACGTAAAAGAAAATATTTAACTTTGAAGTAAACTAATCATGCATGAGATCTAGTTAAGTTGATTATGAGGCCCAATAGCCTTAAGCTAGAGATTTGCTATGTTTGATCTAGATCTAGAATATTTAGAGCATTAACCACTTATATCTTCAACCACGAATTAAACCCTAACCCAACCTTTTTGGGGTATTCTCAAAAGGTTGGCAATTAATTAAGTTTCTTAACTTATAAAAGATTTAGAGAAGAGAGAAAGGCAAGCAAACAAGAAAAAGGAAGCAAGAGAGAGGGAAGCAAACCAAGAAGCAAAAAAGCAAACCCTAACCCACGTCCTAGGGTTTTGGAGATACCCTTTATCTCACAAACCTCACCGCCCTAGCTCAAAAAGGGCAAAAATGTCAAATAAAGCAATATCTAAGCTAGATCTAAATTACCCAAGAGCTCACACGTGGAAGGAGGCCGCATCACCTCCTCCCACAACTATGAGCTACTACAAGCAAAAAAAAGGGAGAAAAAATGACAAAAACACTTAGAAATTGAAGAAGGAAGCTTGAGAAATAGCTACTAATCTCTTTGGGGGTCTTTGAGGTTGTGGATGCATTGCAGCCAAAACCCTCCTCAACCAGATTTTGAACTCTGATAAAACCAGCAAGCCATGCTTGTCGGAAATGTTACACACAACAATACAATGAAGAAAAAAAAAAAATTTAGGGCAAAAATTTTCTTGAAAATTTATGAAAACTTTATATTGTAATGACCATAAGACTATATTATGCTAGCTGAACTATGGATTGCAACAGAACATAAAGAGAGAGCAATAGAAGAAAATTGCTTGGAGTGGCGTGTGAGTCTCAAAGAATAGACCTTTGCTCAAGGCACTTCTAATGAAACCCTGAAGTTCAACCTGCAAAAACTCAACACAATAGCATGCATACAATGGATAATATGGAGGGTTAAACTAATAAAGTGAAATACTTGCACCCTATTCCAGTTAACTACATATATAGATCTACAAGACTACTCTTTGCAGATCTACTCAAATAAAATACTTTACCTAAGATCCATTCATGCAACCATCATATCAAATTGAAACAACTTTACCTCTTGTGTTTGTAAGAACCAAAATATTTATAGCTCTTCCCAAAATCCTCCAAAGCTTATTTTATTATTGTATCAAGAATGGGATCTTTGGAGAAATACTTGCTCCAAAAACCCTAAGAGAAGAAAATGAAATGGATGGAATAGAGAGAGAGAGAGAGAGTGGAAATCAAGTAGCATAACACTAGCTCAAGATATGGTGAGTTGGGAGGAGGAGAGGGCTCCTTTTATACTTGGAGAGGCAACTCACCACTTGGATCATGCCAAGCGTCTCACACCAAGCAAAAGAGGAGATCCCGAGGCTAGGGTGCACCATCTAGGGTTTGCACAATAGATCATGTGTAGAAAGGTGTGGGAGGTGCTGGGATCACACAAACACAAGTGAGAGGCTATGGATCTGTGGCTAGGGAAGAGGAAAAGGTCCCAATAATTAAAAATGAATTTTCCTTGGAGATCATCAAAAGGAGGGGTGTAACTTCCTTGTAGGGCGCAACTTTGGGGACAGGAAGGATAGAAGGGGAACACCATAAGGGTGTTGGGATTACCCAAAGGTGAAACGTGGGGGGTCAAGGGAGGCACACAAAACAAGAGGGGTGTCCCATCTCCCTCTAGAAGAAAGTCACCACGTTTTCACTAAGGAAAACGTCAATTCCCCTAGGGGGGGTGTAACTTTTTGGTGAGGAGAAGTTGTGAAGGGTTAGAAGAGTGCTGGTGCTGCTGGGGGTTATGTTATGCTTAGGGGTCTCTCTAACCTTTATTCCATCATTTTACATCCTAACTCATTATTACAATTTTACATTTTTCCATGTTTGGACTTTAGCAATTAAAATTGTTGTTTAGATTGACTATTAATTGAAAGTGGACAAAACCCATGGCTAAAGTTGTTCGATTAAGCTAAAACTTGGTCCATGGATGCGTGGTGCTATTCCATTTCTTTGAGCACAAATACCCTTATCAAAAGTACAAGGACCTAGCTTTTACAATTATTGCTAAAAATACTCACTACTCAAATAATTAAAACCACCCAAACTTAGGGAAATTCTAATTAATAATAACACTTAAAAAACTATATTAGACTCAACGGAATTCACAAACTTTCTAAGATGTCTTGCATAGTCATTTACAATGATTCCTTATAATAGTTACCAAAAGATAAACACTAGAACGCCAAGCTCACCACTTTTGGAGGAATTATTAAAAGTGTGAGGGAAAAACTCAAAGGAAATCAATATACCGAAAAGCCCGACTGATAACCCGAGGATAAAAACTTCTAAGGAAAGGGGATTCTCCCAAGGAACCCATCCCAAGGTAACTCACCTAGACATGACTCATGCGCATCATTACATTATTAACCCACCAAGGGTGCGGAAATTCCAAGCATAAAGAAGTGTTGGGGCCAACAATGCCCTATAGAACCAAAGTCTTTGGATAATTTGCATCTCGATGATGGTATCTCTTCATGGCACATGGAGTTGACCACCAGGTTGAGAGAGGCGTCAACATCCGCTCCACATGGGGATCGTAGGCTTAATCTTCTCACCGACCTGAGAGCATACAAGAATCCAAAGACCTTCAACAGAAAGTGCTCACCAATAACTCAAGACACTCCGTGAAACTCTCCTAGGCCGTAAGTCATAGAGCGCCCGGTAACTTAATCTTTTGGTAACTATTTTCAATAATAAGTATGGGTTTTGATCAAGTCAGAGGACTGAATCATTTATTACTCAAAACATGCATGAACACATTTATATGGACAAGGCTTTCAACCAAATGTTCAGAGAGTTTACAAATAAAGGGATGTATGGAGAAATAACTATTATATCAGAAGAATCATATATAAAGCATATATGAATGGCCAATTACAATAATGACCAGAATACTTGCAAAGTTTAACTTATGAATGCAATGATAAGATGACAGCTATCAGGCATAAACAAGCATAACAAAGATGAATATATCCAGGTGCAAGTAAAGAATAGATAAGAAGATGAAATCTAAACAAGCTATGGCAAAAGAAGCTTGTATTACTCAATATGAAAATGAGAAGTTTGAGCATACATGAAAGTCTCCAAAGTCGAACCCTTAGTTCCTATTCTACCTTTAGCTTTATAAATTTACAATGCAACTTTGAGATCCTAAAAGCATGGATCAAATATGCTAAAGATACACAGTCAAAATTTAGTTGCAAAAGATGTGGAATGATCCCAAAAAATGAGGTCAATCCCACAGGTGATTTCATGGCCTTCATCTCTTGTTGAGTGATGGTGAAGTGCATGATAACCTTCCAAATCTGAATGATAACTCTCCAAGAGATACAAATTCTAATCTGCTGATGTGGAGTAGCCCTCGATTTTTTGTCTTTGTCAAAGATACCAAAACCTTTGAAACACCTCTTCTTTCCATAATCTATCAAAAAATAGCTATTGGATCTGTCTTTGACAATTCATCAAATGTCCATTAGAAGAGGTTTCAAACCTTTCCATATCAAAAAACTTGGTAAAAAACCTCGACTATTCTCGAAATGACGTACTTTCTGCGGGAGCAATCCTAGAAAGCTCCCGAGCCGGATTATTTCCAATCGAAGCCCCGAAGCCAAGGGTTAATGAACATCCGTCCTATTCTCTTAAACCACCAAAACTTCATCTTGGAGAAAACTTCAAAATTTGCAAAATGCTTACCTTGGATCCTTTTTGATGTTCAAGGTTTCTTTGATGAGGCAACCCTTGTTCATGCAGATCTGCGAACTTCTACTGGCTGTGTGGAAGGTTCTGGTGTGTCTACCATGGTTGCAGCTAAGTTGGCTAGAGCCTAACCAAATGGTTCTCGGTGGCCGGTGATTGAAGCTCTTTTAACTTCAACCTCAGAATACTGAGTTGTCTATATAGCTTCATGTTTTCCTTGATCAATACACTGTTCCTGTCTTTAATCTTGTCATGCTTCTCTTTGAGGGTTTGGTTTATTTTGAAAGCTCTGCATTTCTTTCAGTCAATTCTGTATTAGATTTTTTAATAACCCTTCCAAGACTTCCATTTCATAGAATTATTGCAGGAGTTTATTGATTTTACATGATCTAGCTACTTTAGGCTTACTTGAAGTGCTTTTTGCCATCGGGTGATCATACTCGAGGAGTTGGTGAAGGTAATTGGAACAATAGTCTGCAGACCTTGTTCACTCGCACATTACCTCCGGTGTCTCAAGCGCACTTGCTCTAGTTCAATCACTATAGGGTAGGTTTAAAGGGTTTCCTACAGCAGGGTCCTTGGACTGCTCACTCTCAAACTTTAGTTTTCTTTTGATTCTTTTCTTCTTGACAGAGGATGATTCTATCAAATCTCTTGGTGGTGAGATACCCTTCCTTTTTCTAAGATTGCTAGAGCATGTCTTCTTAGTGGTCATTTTTACCTTCTCCTGTTGACAATCGGCCACCGAATTCATTCCGTAAGAGGAAATAGTTCCACTACTTTTTTAATGATTCTTTGACAATAAGAGTAATGAGTCCTTGATGAGAAAATCTGCTTGCCACCTTAGTGGGCTTGGCCTTCACCTGTTTAGACATTTTCGAGGGCTTTGTGCAAGAAAATGGTAGATTAATTGGGTCTCTACCTATAAAATGGTTTAAAAGTTTAAAGCGATAGAACATCACTCTATTGTACCTCCCATCACATGTTATGTAAACAAATACTGCTTTCAACAAGGACTCCACTTTGGTCTCCATAAGTATTGCTTAGTTTGTAGTATAGGTCAAGTAGCTTGAAAGGCAGGAGTCAAATCATGCACAGAGCCCACCCACTGCCACCTCTATGGGGGGCTCTTTCTATTAGGGTGGCTAAACCCAAGGGACGTCCCTAGTAATCTCGCTTTAGGACAAAGGTTCTAGAGGATCAAGATGAGTTTTCCCTTTCACAGTTTACCGCCAAGAGGATAGTCAAGAGGAAGATAACCACGAAAGGGCACCTGTTTGCAAGACAAAGCAACAAGAAAACTAGTACATGCAAGTAGTGGTTAGCACTTCATAGATTAATGACTATCAATATCAGGCATGAGCACATATAGCAGACGGCTGGATCAAGTCAATGATTGCAAAAAAAAAAAATGACTATGGCTTGTAATATTACTTCAATAACACTAGAAATGATATATATCAATATAGATAATCCAACCTTGAATTAACACAACGCTTTAGATATCATTAAATGCTCACATATAATAGACTTGTTGAGTCACTATACTAAGGGTGACGCCAGCCTTTGTTCTAGGTTTAGTTAAATAGGCAAGGAAGTTAGCGTTTTGCAATTTGGCCAATAGAAATTATCAATACACCAATGCTTATCATTAGATGACTAAGCCACAACGTTTTACATCAACCAAGAGTTCAAAGAGGCATGACGCCATCATAAATCTAGGGTTAGTGAGACGTTAGGTTAGTTAGGGTTTCAAATTTAAGAAGTTTAAAAGTGTTGTTTTGACACAAGAATCTCAACTAGACTAGTGCCTTAGGGTATAATGGAGTCAAGGAGCAAGGGCTAGGTCCCAGAGAATCTAAATTAAGGACAAGAGAGTTAGGCTTGATGGTGCCGCAATGGCAGGGCCATGAAGTCAAAAAACCTAAGGGGAGGAGGCTAATTCCGTGTTGCTACAAGGCCTCATGCTCCTCCTCTTTCCTTAAAAAAATCCTTGGCAAAACGGCTAGCTTCAAACATAAATCTAGATGAAGTGTTGCAAAGCAAGGCCTTTCAAACCCTAAAAGTCAAAACCCCTAGGTGTAAACTCACTAGCCTAGGACGCCTTTTTTCTTCTGCCAATTATGTTTCAAAACTAACTCGTAAAAGGGGAATTAGTGTAGCAATCTGGCCAGGCTATATTCTCCTTAATCAATGGCTAAAAACAAGTCTTCTTATCATGGGGACATGAAGCAATGACCCATTTGTGTGCTTGCCACCTAGGTTTCAATGATTAAGCAAAATAATAACAAGGTAACCATAAATGTAAGAGATTTAACCTACAACCATTCATTCAAGAAGTTTTGCATAAGAAATACACTTTACAAATCAATGAAGAGCTTATCAAACCCTAGTTGTAAACCTTCCAATGATAGAAAACATTCATAAAAAAGCCAAGAATGATCCTCCACAAGAGTAGCCCCTCACTTCCAAGAGAAAAATACCAAAGCAAAAGACTAAAAAATGATTCTTCTCACAAGAGAGAGTTGTGTTATGTCTAAAAATGAGGTCCAACGCCCTCTATTTATACCAAACTTATGACCTTTAATTACAAAAATAGGTCATTAAAACAATTTTAGACAAGGCTTTACTAACAATATTACATCGCTTATTCATTAATGCTAAAATGTCACAATATGAGCTCAAAAAGAGACGTCAAGCCCTTTTCAGGGAGACATTGGCCCTTTTGAGCAAGATCAAAGATTCAAAGGGAAAAATGTTGGCCCTTCTAGGGCTCCTGCAAGCCACCACACGTGAAAAATATCCCCAGCACACTGCCACATGCTACAAAACATCCGCCGCTTCAGACGCCCCGCCCATCAAAAGCACCATCTCATCTCTAGTGGGTGATCCTCTCAGTCGCTTTGCCAAAGTGTCCTGGTAGGGACGTCCTTCTTCTTTCACAGGTATACTATCACACAAGTTTGTCCCGCTTCCGCCATCCCAAAGAACCTCTCGATGGGTTTTTCAAAATTTCATGGACGTCTGAAAGCATCCATAATTTCATGTACTGTACCACTGGTACTGGCCCTCATTTGCATGGTCTGCACATCAAGAACTACGCCTCCATGTTTTCCACGCCCTCGATCATAGCAATGTTAATCATATTTCATCATTAAATTCAGACAAATACATGCATGAAATCCCTAGCATATCATCTAAGAGCTCAAAGACATTACATCACGTATCTACTATACAAAGCTAAAGAAGACTAACAGTAATAACCTATTGGGCTAATACCCACAAGATGGAAAGTTTCCTCAAAAATCATTCAAGCCATGTTTATGAGGTGATGTGGTCTAGGGATGTCCGGTCACAATAAGACCAAGGGCAGTTGTTGTCCGTGGGTGCCTTCAGAGGAAAGCGACAAATTCCGCCATGGATGCATTTTTCCAAGCCCTTTATTGCCTTTATTTTTCTTGCTGTTTTCTTTCTTTTTTACTTCAAGGTTCTGATCAGAGACACCGCCTCTATGCGGTGACGAGCCGACAAGTACTCCATCGGTATCTTTCGCAGAGATGATAAGGCTAGATCGTGATGAGACCTCTTCCTGGGCTGATGCAACCAAGGGTCACCGCTCGTGGTAACCGTGATGACGCAATGTCATAATCGCTTAGATACCTATGAACATAATGGGCCTAAGTTCGTGATGAGACCTCCCATCCTCTTGGTTAGGTCTTTGTTTTTTATTATTTTTCTTAGGGTCCCTTTAGTTTCTTATCAAGAGGCTCTTTATCGCTTTCTCGGGGATCCCTTGGCTAAGCATCTCTAGGTTTCATTTCTATGAATTTTATTTTACCAGTTGCTTTTACCCCCGCTAGCCCTTCTTCCACAAGACAAAGTGTAACCCTCAAAGGTCATCCTAATGGTTCCGGACTAGGGGAATGGGATGATGTGCGGAGATAAGATGAAAATGATAGAATGGTGGGAGATGCGCATGCCTACTTTCGCGAACTCTTTGGTGGCTAACCAAGACCCATGAATAAGTTGCTAAATCACCCATCAATCACCCCAACAATGGTCAAGTGATTAGCGTAAGATCCAAGCAATCATCATAAATGAAAGGAACCTAATGGCAGGATAAGAAGGTTATAACGATCAAACATGACACATACCATGATACCTTGACCACCATCTTATGGAGCAAGAGTCCTCTCCGATGCAAGTCCAACATGGTGATGGAAGTTGGTACGCCGACAGGGCAAGTCTAGCGAAGAAGAAGAATGGGCCCTCCGTGGCCATGTCAGTTTATCCCGCTCTTCGGTAGATTATGTCTAGGACCCGTGGGCCTGGAGACATGATCTCCAGTTATCTTGCAGATAGGGATAACAAGTTCTAAGTATGACATTGGAATATCATTTTTCCAGATCAAAACTTTGTGTACAGGCAGCAGGTACGACCTAAATTCAATGTTTGAAGGTGTCGTAGACTTGAACCAACAGTCTCATGACCTAGGTAAACCTATATACTCAAGAATGGCAAATTTATCAATGATAAACTCTCCTTTCCTATTTTAGCAGATCGCCCATCATAAGAAATGGCAAAAGCCTCGACCACTTGTTGATGAAAATTGGCTAATTTTTTCACAATATGAAAATACCCCACCTTGTTTGAAGAATTCTGCCACCTCCAGGTGATCTTCTAGGTACCAAACCCCATCCACTTCGGACCTCAAAACTGGCCCTTCTTTTGGCATTGGTTAATGTTGACTGTACCTGCGATTTTGGAAAAACTTTGTGCCAGGGAGGCAAAGACTCTATGATTTCGGATTATAGAGAGTATGACTCATAGAAAATAAAATGGGATAGGGTGACATAGAGTTTGGATCACAAATCTCAAATACTAACCAAGTTTAGGCAACAAATTAACTAAGAGCATGCCAAAAATTTCGATTTTCAGTGGTATATCCATTTAAATTGAAACGAGATGGGTTTTTAACTTGCTTGATAAATCGGCCTGACTTAATTGGCTTAAGAGTGATTTATCGACTCCACGGAGCTTGACGACGCCTCGGGAAACGCGGATTATGATCTCTCGAAGCTTATCTCGATTGATGAAATCGTGAACTCACGATTGTCTCAGTAATATCTGGAATTCAAATTGATAATGAGTGAGGATTAAATGAGGGATTTAACTGGATCATGATAGATTGTGTACTGGTGATCGAAATGGAGGGAGGCTTCGTGACAACATGCATGAATTTTTGTATCATCAGTTGTCTTCATTTTGAAAAAGACAAATGCGTTGAAAGGACAACATGAACTCAAATTTTCGAATAGACACAATTAGAACGTGCACACCTTCCAACTTGACGAGCTTTCGACGGTTATGTTTTAATCATTACGCCAACTTGACAGCTGGCTAGTGCGAAAGCATGAGCTTTCCATTTTTACCATTGGAACGCTTTTAGTGGTTAACCGCATTCTTACTTTGACCTCTTAACTGTCGGGAACAAAGGCTTTCAGTAGTTAATGAGCGCCAAGCCGGGCTCGACTAAACCACCGAAACTTGAGATTCTTACTTTTGCTTGACCAAACCAAATCCAAAATTTATTTTGAGCTTATTTACAAAAAACAGACTCTCTAACCTACTTACAAAAATTTAGAATTAAAATTTAGATGACAACCTATCACCTCAAAAGCAAAATTCCACCAATTTATTTGAGGAGATAACATAACCAACATAAGAATACATATATACATGATTAAGTCAATAAATGCTATATGCAACATTTACATAATGAAATAACTAAAGTACAACATCAATATTTTACAACAAATGAAATCTAATGTACGTAAAAATTCTAAGTACATATTGTCATAATAAATGAAAATAATACAAAACTAAAATACAAGGAAAAGGGTTAGAGATAATGCCATGTGAGATGTCCTTTTGGACACCAAGTTGCCCTCATCTGAAGAAAAGTTTGAGTTGTTACCCATTCCTCGAAATGTTGATGGACTCGCCATCCAAATGCATTTGTGATGAAAAGAATGGTCCCGCTATTTTCCTCATCAAATATGGCCTCTAACCATAAACTGCCACAATTTTTCGTAAGCTTTTCCTGCGGCTTTCTTTCTCTCGCCTTTATCCCATAACAAAATCAGATTCCCCCTACTATGAAATCCTCGTTCCGTCAATTGCCAAAAGCTTTTTAACCTCGTCTGATTTCACCGATCATAAGTCTGTCTGATTTCATCTAACTCAATGATCCGATTGACCCTGTTCTGAACTACACCCTGCTCTGTGGAAACATCCTCAACCGACCCATAAGTAGGAAGTCTAAGGTGCATTGGCAACCTAGTCTCCAAACCATACACTAACTCAAAAGGACTCTTTTCCAAGTAGTTGCTTTCTTTGTTATTCTGTCACCCCATAATGCATGTTTGATTTTACTATCCCAAGACTTCTTATTTCACCCACTATTTTCTTAACAACGGTCATTAAGCTTTTATTACTTGATTATGCTTTTGACCATTTGGGGATAGTAATCCGATGTATGTGACAAGATAATACCATACTTGAAGCAAAAAGATGACATCACGACTGAACAAAAGGCCTTGGCATTATCTCTGTCACTATCTTTGATGGGACCCCAAATCTAGTTATGATCTTGTCTTCAAGAAATCCATCACTACCTTTTCAATTGTTGACTTTGTTGGGATGGCTTCAACCCATTTTTGTAAAGTAATCTGTAGCTGTGGGAACCCATGAATAACCATTACTTGAATTATCATTAAACTTCCAATGAAGTCCAAACCCCATTGTTTAAAAGGTGCTTCAACCACCACTGCTTGCAAAGGGAGTGCTGCTAACATTTGTTTTCCTGTGAAAAGCTGACACGGCTCACATTTCCGAACAAACCGATGCACATTTGAAAATATAGTGGGCCAATAATATCCCGCTTTAAGGATTTTGTAGGGTAGTAGTTTTAGCAGCAAAAATGTCCACCACAAAACCTCCATGGAATTCATCTATTAGTTTCTTTTAATGTCATCATCCACACATCTAAGGATTAACCTTCTGCATCAAGATTTTTCCATCCTAATCCATCTCTATTAAGGACATACTTGGAATAAATATTTTAACCTTAAAGCCCTTTTCTTGTGTCCTACTAGATGGCTTGGACAAATCAGATTTTTTGAGATAAAGATAATGTCTTTGGTGTACCATTCCACTGTTCAAGCTTTAATAAATTAGGATGTCATTCTTCATTGTTGATTTGGTTAACCATATCCAAGGCTTTCTCATTGTCAACATTTTGGCCAAGCCTGACCCTTAACTAATTTAGCTATTTTATTTCCAAATCATATTCCCCGATTTTAGCAATCCATCTACCCTGGATCAATCCTTTTCCACTTGAGATAAAAACATCTTTAACCGCATAATTAGGAACATAGCCAATCACTTTGGAATATCCAATGAAGATTTTGAAATGTTTGAGTGATTTGACTTAAGGCATGTTTGCTTCTCAAACATGGGATACTTTTACCTTCAATTTTGCAAGGCCCTACTCATGTATGCAATAGGTTGATCATGGCCTTAATCATTTTTCTCTCAAGCAACACACCAGCAATTGTGCCTTTAGAAGCAAAAAAAGAGAAATCTAAAAGTTTTTCTCATATAGTTTGGGCTAATAAGGACCTGAGCTTCACATATGGCGCCTTAATCTGTTCAAAGCCTTACTTTCATCATTCCATCCAAATTTTACATCCTTCTTAAGCAACTTATATAGGCTTCATGATTTCAAAGATAGTTGGGAATGAACCTATGGACAAAATTGGTTGTCCTAAGAAGGATTGAGAACTTTCTTTGACATAGGCAAAGGAACTTTATTGATGGCTTCAACTCTCTCTGGTTCTAACTTGACCCCATCTTTTGTAATTATGTGGCCTAATAATTTACCTTCAATCACCCCAAAGATTCCATACTTAGAAGTATTTAGAGAAATTCCAAATTCTTTACATCTATCCAAAACTTGGGTTTAAGGTGATTAATATGACTTTTACCATCCTTAGAAAAGACTGCTAGATCATCTTGATATATTTCTCTCAATCGCTTTACTAATCAACTTCAAGGCATAATCCATAGCTCTTTAAAAAGTAACTCCAACATTAGATAAACCGAAATGGTGATTCGAGATATTCAAAAGTTCTATGGAGTAGTGTGTTTCATGCCTATCTTCCTTTTAAGTCCTGGACTGACATAACCTCGAGAAACCATCAAGCATGGAAATCATTACTGAACCTGTAACCCGTTGAAGCAAAGTTTCCATCTTGTAGGGATAGTTGTCTTTGTGCAAGCAATGTTTAAATTCCCGAAGTCAATACAAATTGATTTTTCCATTCTTCTTCCTAGTAACAACCAAGTTTGAGCACCATGAAGAATCTCTACTCTGAGCAATGATGTCGGCCTCTTAACATTTTCTGCAACTCTTGTTGGACCAAAGAAGCTAACTTGAGGTTCAACTGCCTCAACTTTTTGTCTAAAGGGCTTAGTTTCTTCCCTGAGAGGAATCATGTCGAATCACATCCTCCCTATAGACTTGAGCTCATCATAACCTGAAAAGCCAAGACATCTCTATATTATTTTAATAACGCAACAATTTGAATCATTTCCCTCTATAGGGTAGTCTTGCCTATTTCACCATCCTAGGCTCTTCATTTGTTCCAATATTAATTTCCAAGTGGTCACATAGTTTTTCTTTAATTTTCTTTTGTTTGCGGAAGTTTTTCTTTAATTCTTTTCTTTTTGTTTCAGACCATCATGTCCGCCAAAGTCCTTTTCCAAGGACACAACTCGCCTAGTAGGTGTTTTCATTTTATCATCATTTCCTACATAATTACAACCTCCTCTTAATGCTGATGTCCAAATCCAAAAATTCATGCATGTGGGTCAAAAATTTAACCATTGTTTGTCATCATCAAAACCCTACCAATGATCTACATTATTAGGAACTAAAAGTCGAAAAACTACTTCCACTGAAATATTCTCATCAGCCAAACCATTTGGAAGTTGAAGTGTGGAAACTGCCAATGCGAAGCTCAGTTCACAGACTGCTCTCTAAGAATAGCAATTAAGTTGAAAGCATCTAGATCATTTAGTGCATCCAAAATTGCATTCCTATAACCTTTTAGTCTTTTTCGAATTGTAAGCAAACTTGTTCTTTAATTCTTGTATGACCAAGTCTAAACTTTGATATTTAGACATTTCACACTTCTATCTTTGCAAAGTTCCAAACCAAGGATGTCTCATACTTAGCCACATTATTAGTTGCATCAACTCCAATCTATAAGAAAATTTCAACACTTCACCATTTGGAGCTTGAAGAACAATACTAACCTTTTCCCATTCTAGAAAAGGCACCATCAAAAGTTCATGTAATTCACATCTTGTCTAATTCATTATCTTGAACTGCTTCTTCAAAAGGCACAATAGAATTAGACAAGATAACATAGTTACCAAGACCTTCATCAATCCACTTTAATTCATTTTTGGGATTCTTGGGATCTTCAACATGATACTTCCTATACACTTCCATATTCAACTTGAAAGTACTTCCATCTAAGGTAGGGAGAGTAGCATAAGATAAATCCATTTGTAAACTACCACCCAAATCACTAGCCTTTCTATTCACAATAACATTCCCCAAACATCTCGAACATCAATCACCACAATATCCATTTCAAACATGATATCCGGAACTCGCTAAGTATACTTGCAAACATTTAATCAACCCATGCACTTCAATCGCTTGACTATCCAAGGCACAAATGTTGTGGTAAGGTCTTGATATTCTTAGTTTAACTGTTTCATTACATTCTTAGTAATAACATTTGAGCTTGCTCCTGAATCTCACATGCAATTGTGTAACACTTTGTCGTCCACAAGTAAGGAAAGGTAGAAAGGCAAGTTCTTCTCATTCTTCCTATCCCAATTTTCTAGAATCACTGGTGCATCCCCGGTAAGCCACACCGGGTTGTTTCTCAACAACAAGCTAGGAGGTTCATCTATGGTTTTAGCAATTTCTCCTTCCAGGAAGGAATTTTCATGTCTCCGGGATACCTGGGCACTAACATTTTGCATTACTAACCAACCACCAAAAGTCAATATTCAAATCAGATTAATAGGCACATTAAACTAGAGGGCTGATGGATACCTGGGGAACCCTATCGACTCATCTTGACTTTTGTTTACATTCCTTTGATATGTTATGCCTCTATACTTAGCCATATTTCAAGAACTCCTCGTTGGAAAGTGGGCTTGTGTCTATACTTTCTCAGAGTTTCATCAATATTACCATTCATAAAGTTTCCACTGCCATAATCATTAACATCCATCCAATCATATATGCCACCATAGTATCTTTCATTACACATATTAACTTGTTCATTTCCTTGGTTCCATATTCATTTTACACTCCTCAAGGTAAACTAGACAAGTTGATTCCTCATGAAACTCACCACAAGGCCTACAATAAGGTATGGAGCTATGTTTCTAACAATAAGTTGGTGGATTCAAAAGTATTTGGTGGTCTTTGATCATTCTAAGGAGGTCTTCTGTCACTTGTCATTTGGCTTATGTTGTTGTCTATTACTATTGGACCTCTCCATTGTAATCAACCTATTTTGCACAGCATTGATCTGATTGGTATGGCTAACTTCCATTTGCTTAATTAATCGAACAATTCATTAATATCATTACTTGATGATCCTTGACCCTCATCCTTCTTATTTTCATCATTAACCTTAGAAGGAGAACTTCTGCTGAAACCAGGAACATTGGACTTCCTAGCCTCAAGCATATTCTCTTCAATTCTTATAGTTGTTTCTTTTGAGTCACAGCAGTTTTGAGGATCCTTATCCCTTAAGCATACCTCATTTCACCCTCAAAAGCCTCTATATAATAAATCAAAATTGCAACATCCGAAGGCTTAACATCTTGATGAAGGCCCTTTACCACACTATTAAGCTTATTGTTAAATTCCAACAATCAAGTCATTTTTTGTGACTAGTGGCAAGAGCTCCTAACCAAATCTATGTTCCTTCAATCAATTTCATCTCTTCCTAAATTCATCCACATCAATTAACGGTGCTAAACTTATTTGGGTGAGTCTTCAAACCATTCGGCAAAGCAGCTTCCTTCCAAAGAAAGGAAAACAAGGGTCATTTTTACATCTTCTTCGTCATGACCTCCACAATACTTCAAAACACACCTATTAAAACTCGAGATGTGAGAGTTGGCACTATAGTGCTAAGTTCGCATGGAAGATAGGCAATTTATCAATGGTTTTCTCAAGTATGAGGGGAACTCCCCACTGTCAGAAAGTTCAAAAGGACTCAAAAGGTAGCTGGTAACGTTAGGGATTAGTGAAAAGCATTATTTACGGCTGGTTGATTATTAGTTTGGAACAAGAATTGATATTGCTTGGAGTGCTTCCTCCCTAAGAATTTCAAGTAGTCTCCTAGGAGATAAGCGGCTTAGTCTTCTCCTATAAACCTTTTCGTGTTCAAGAAAAGAATAAATCAGTCATTGTGAAGTGCTGCTCCAGTATACTTGCTAGGATTTCAATGGAGTCGCCACTTAGAAAAGAATCACACAAAGCCACCAATCACAGTTCAAAGAATTTTTAAGGCCTAAAATTTTTATTATTTAGTTCTTAAAGAATCAAGTTAAAATCATTTTCACCAAGGATAAATGACTATCCCCAAGACGACGCCAAAGATGTTGTCATCCTTATACACACTTGCAAACGTGAGCTAAGTCCGACTCACTTAGGTGTGTGTCCTGGAGGCACAATGCCTAGGTTCATAGCCCACGCTGTCACTTTGACCGAACCTCTTCCGTCTAGGCCTTCACTCCTAGGGAAGCCAAGGGGGTAGTCCCTAGTTTCTAGATTAGTTTTAGAGTTAAGTTCTAGAGTTAGTTTTAATTTGTTAAGGCTTGGGGATTAATTTTAAGATGCTAAGGCAAGAATGCAAGGTGCAAGGGTTAGCATGTAAAACAAACCTTTTCCTAGGCAACTAAGACTAGTGCCTAAAGATTGGGCCTGAGGTCAACTAAGTTAAGGGTTGTTCATTACAAATAAATTACAATATTACTTACAAAAGCATAACTTGATCAAATAAATATTAGACACAAGATTTACAATTCAAAGAATATTAAAATACAACAAGCAAGCTAACCACTTCAATTATTTTGTGTTTGTGCAAGATATAAAGAGATTAAAGCATCGCATAACATTTACAAGATTGTCATCAACATATTACCACATCAACAAAGAAGATTTAAAGATTTAAGCACAAGTGTTAAGAAGATGACTAATTTAGTTATTTAAACCTCAAGGTATTTATTAGATTAAGCCCAAGGTTGAGTTGTTAAACTATCTTAAGATTGTTAAATTTTATTAAGCTTTTCACAAAAGCCTTCTTCTCCTATTGCCAAATGGCTACTTGATGCTCAAGATAGTATAGCAACTAGGCTAACCCTAGCTTTCTCAGGCCAGTCTCTAAGACAAGAGTACTCCTCAGAGAGGACACATCCTCATGTCAGGAGACAATCCCCAGCTTACACCCTCCGTTGCATTCCTCAAGTCTCGCTTTTAGATGGTGAAGATGGTGGTCTAAGGTACCCTAAAGAGTCTATTGGTTATTATATGAATTAGATAGACTTTTAGAACGTTTTAGAGTGTTTTAAAATTTTATGATACCTTTAAAATGAATTAGTGACTTACCGAACCACTTCACTTAAAGATGTGTTGATTAAGATTATGGAATTAAGAGGCCAATACTATTATATGCTATGTGAGAGCAAGTCACTTGATTTCACAATTAGATAGCTTGCAAAGTAAGAAATAAAACAACAAGGGCTAGAACAACTTACCTATCAATGGAAAAGAGATAACTCACACTTATGTTATGTTCAAGAGTACTAAGACATGAGTGTTAAGTATGAGGAAGAAAAGATTTAAGGTGCCTACTTATCAACTCATAAATGAAGCTACTTAGAGCATATGGAAAATGGCCTTAAGAGATCTATGCAAGAAAGAAGAACACTATCCATCTTCTTATTTAAGCAACTTAAACATTAAAGATTATAGATCTAAGCATGTAAAAGAAAACATTTAACTTTGAAGTAAACTAATCATGCATGAGATCTAGTTAAGTTGATTATGAGGCCCAATAGGCTTAAGCTAGAGATTCATTAAGTGTTAGATCTAGATCTAAAATATTATAACATTAACCAATTAGATCTTCTTTAACCACCACTAAAACCCTAACCTTATCTCTTGGGGTATTCCTCTCCTAAATAGGTAGGCAATTAATTAAATTGCTTAACTTAGAAAAGATTTAGAGAAGAGAGAAAGGCAAGCAAAACAAGAAAAGGAAGCAAGAGAGAGGGGAAGAAAAAGAAGCTTAACAAGCAAACCCTACCCCATGTCCTAGGGTTTAGGAGATACCATTTATCTCACAAACCTTCACGTCCTAGCCTCTCAAAAGGGCTAATTTTTTGGGATGAGGGAAGGATAGAAGGGGGAATAACGAGGTAAGGGTGTTGGGATTACACAAAGGTGAGACGTGAGGGTTCAAGGAGGCACAATAAAACAAGAGTGGCCCCATCTCCTCTAGAAGAAGTCACCACGCTTTGGCCAAGGAAGGCAACGTCAATCCTTAGTGGGGCGAACTTTTGGTGAGGAGAAGTTGAAGAGCAGAATAGGCTGGAAAAGGCTGGGAGGGTTATGTTATGCTTAGGGTCTCTCTCTAACCTTCATTCATCATTTTACATCCTCTAACTCATTATTACAATTTTTACATTTTGCCATGTTTGGGATTCTTTAGCAATTAAAATTGTTGTTTTAGATTGACTGACACTCCGGGTGGACAGATGCATAGCAAAATTTGTTCGATTGAGTTGAATCTTGGTCCACAGGTTTAGGGGGGTCTCTTTATCTTTCTTTTGAGTATAAATAACCCTATCAAAAATCCAAGGACCTAGTTTTTACAATTATTGTTTCAAAATACTCAATTAATTAAATAATTAAACCTCCAAACTTAGGAAATTTAATTGAAAATTAATAAAAACTATACTAGACTCGATGGAATTCCGCTAAACTTTTTAAGATAAGCCCGTATGGTCATTTACAATGATTCCCTATAATAGTTACCAAAAGATAAACCCACTAGAACATTGTTCACCACTTTGGAGGAATTATTGCAAGTGTGAGGGAAAACTCAAGGAAATCAATAAGGTCGAAAAGCCCAATTGATAACCTCGAGGATAAAACTTCTGCGAAAGGAACTCTCTCCAATGAACCCATCCCGCGTAATCCCATCTAGACATGACCCATGCAAACCTATTATTAACCCACGCAGGGCGCGGAAATTCTAGTTACAAAAAGAAGTGTCGGGCCAAAAATGCTCAGAGAACCAAAGTCTTTGACAAATTTGCATCCGATGATGCATCTCTCCATGTGCCATGGAGTTGACCAATTGCATTGGAGAGGCAGTCAATAGGAAGGAAGGAAGAGCATTGAGGCCTAGTTCATCTACACCAAAGTGAGCCTCTCTCTCCCCTAGGGGTTTTGACTTTGGGGCTTTGCCTCAGCAACACCTCAAAGCCTCTCCTCTAGTCCTTAGTCGCTGACTTTTGTCTCTCACTCTGTAAGTCTTTCATACTTTGACTCCATTTAACCTCCCAAGGCATTGATCCCAAGACCTCATGCGCTGAAGTGAAACTGATCACAAACAACTCTCAAACTTCTAATCAAAACCCCAACTTCACTTATCCTAGCCTAAACTAACCTTCCAAACCTATATGATGTTGTCATCTTAGTCATAATATCATTGGTGCAATAAACATTTTACTTTATAAGCAATTGAATGGTGATTAAAGGCATTAATTGAATGAAGTATTGATTTATTGCATTGAATGCCACATAATTCCAGCATTTATTGAAGTGATATTATTTCATTGTTATTTTATAAACATTGACTTCGTCAATATTCATTGTCAAATTGCTTATATATTTATCAGATAGTCATTGGTTTATATGAAGTACTAACCCATTGTGCAAGCTTGCATATATCAGTTTATTGTTGCTTTGTCTCAGGCAGGTGTATCTCTTTGGGGGGTTTTACTTTAACATTGGCCTTTGGTCAGACTATCTGCTCGGTGGTGACTTGTGAGGGGGGAATAACTACTTTATCTTGTAATCCTTTGCCTTCTCAGAACCCCAGGTCATCGGGGACGTCTCCCCTGGGCCTTACCACCCTAAATAGGAAGAACCATCCCATTGTGGTGACATTGGGTGGGATTGGTTCCTGTTACGCCAGTTTAACCTCAAGCCTTTTATCCTTGCTACAAACTGTGTGATAACAGGCCAAAAATAGCAACAAATCCCCAAAAATCTGGAACTGTCCACCATGAAAGATGTGGCCGAATTTCTGCAAAAAAGGGGTCAACTCAGACATTTGTTTCTCTTTAACGATGACACCTGTGCAAAAACTAAAGGAGGTTATTGTAGATGAGTTTGTTTGGAGCAAAAACCTCCTTCGGATTCTCCAATTTCGTCTCCAACTCGCCGAAACAGCTCCCACAAAATCAGGACTGAAACAGGAAAAACCGGAAACCTGAAAAAAGGGGCTCAGAAAAGGCATTGATTCTCCCAACTGGTGGCACCTGTGCAAAATCTGAAAGAGGTTTTTGAAAATCCGTCTCCGTTTGCCCGGAATCATCCTCGGAAAAAGACTGGTCGAACTGGCAAAAATGTAATTTTTTCACTTTTCGGAAGGGCGGTTTTGGAGGGCAAAGTGGTTTTGGTCGGAACCCCCCTGAGGTGGTAATTGGTATTGGGAGGGGGGGTCCGAGTTCATCAGAGGGTGACAAGTGTCCCTCCCAATACCACCAACTCGGACCCCCCTTGAGGTGATGTGACGTGAGGGGAGGGGGTCCGAGTTGTAAGGGGGAAAATGTGAGTGGGTGTACTTTAGGATAGTTTTAAAGTTTTGCTTTTAATTAAATTTTTATTTTTATTTTGTTTTTTATGTTTTGTTTACATGTTTATTTAATTTTTAGTTTTTGTTGTATTTGTATTTTTTATTTAATATATGTTTTTTGTATTTTTTATATGTTTCATTTTTTTTAATCTATGTTTTTTTATATTTCGTTTTTATTACGTTTTGTTTTATCTACGTTTCATTTTATTTTTGGTTTTATTTTAATATTTTGTTTTTTTAGACTTTAATGTATTATATTGTTATTTTCTTTTTTTAATTTGTTTTTAATTTTTATTTTTAATTGATTTTTATTTAATGTTTATATTAATAATCTAACCTAATTATTAACAAACTAACTTAATTAGTAATTATTAATTAATTAATTATTAACAAGACTAACATGGTTTTATCAATCTAATTACACTAATTCAATTAACATTAACACTATTAATTAATCTAATTATTTGTTTATTATTCTAAGTCTGTTTATTCATGCAAGGATGAGGGATGGGCATGATGAAGTGAAGGGTGAGGGACTGACAGATGAAGGATGCAACAGGGTGATGGAGGATCGGGCGAAATGGATGAAGGGGGAAATGGAATCAACCGAGTCAACTAAGCCAAATGTCTTCATCGCGGGAGCAACGCCAAATAAGCAGCTGAAGAATCAAGTTGCTCTGATTATAGGACCCCAACAAGTGTGTTTCCCTTTGAGCAAGCTTTAATTTCCTGCACATACAAGCACTTCAGTGAGTATCTTTGTAAATCATTGTATCTTGTTTTGTATCTTTTGCTTATAGTTGTATCATCTATTCATCTTGTATTTAGTTGTAACTTGTGTATCTAATCTTGTTGTTGAATAGCTTATTCATTTGTAACATTGTGTAATCATTGTAATCAACCTCCCTCAAACCTTAGTTGACCCCTTGCCCAATCTTAGGCACTAGTCCTAGTTGTCCTAGGAAAAGGGTTTTGCTTGCCATATTGAATTGTTGCACATTGCATTGTTGCGTTTGCATCATAGGCTAGGTCTTTCCCCCAACCTTGTAACTAATTAAAACCAACTCCTAGAACTTAACATTTAATCTCATCTAGAAACTAGGATCTACCCCCCTTGGCTTCCCTAGGAGTAAGCCTAGACGGAAGAGGTTCAAGTCAAAGTGACAGCATGGGCTTTGAACCTAGGCATTGTGCCTCCAAGGACACACTAAGTGAGCAGGACTTAGCTCACGTTTGCAAGTGTGTATAAGGATGGCAACAAGCCCTTTTTAACTGCTACCTAAGTCTGCCCCTTGTACTGTAGCAGTTCTTTATGATGGACAGTTTTTAGTAGGGTTGTTAGGGGTGTTTATTTTCAGCCTTTGGTTGGTCATTGGGGTTTAAGTATTAGTCCTAGACATATGTTGATTTGTCCTTGAATTTACCCTGCTCTTCTTGGCACACTGTCCACATAAATCATGATGAGATCAAACCCTTGAAGGTTTAATCCATGACCTTTATAAATTTTTATGAGCATACATAAATGAGGTCAGCAACAAGCATCTAACGTAAATCTGTTCTATGTTTTGGTTAAGGTATGTTCAGATTTTGTTTTTGCTAATACGCAGATCTATTCTTTATTTAAGTCGTTGTTCAGAATTATTTTTGTCAGCCAATGATCAGATTTGTTCTTGCTCAGAATTTTTTTTCTCTATTACTTAGATTCATTGTTTTATTTGTTATGAACATAATATATTTAATAATAAATATAAATACATTAGAATAGTTAATGAATAATTAAATGAAAAAACACCTTCCCAATGAAAGGTCACGTCTCTTCATGGAAGGGCACCCTTGCGTGGGTATATAAGGCCCTCATTCTTATTGTATCTCATCATCTCATATTCATATACATTATTATTTAATATATTATCCTTTATGGATTATAACATGTTGTCCTACATACATTGGGTATTTACCTTGTGAACCGACTTGGTTCACCACATTATTTTTGTGTTCAATCTACTTCAGAAAATTTTGATTTGACTGTTGATTTGTATCTATAGTAGTAAACAATTTTTAAAAGAATGTTTTTGTTCTAGTTTTCCCTTGAAATTCTAACAAGGACATTGCTTTCCTGAAGCAAGATACTTGTGACAAGGTTTTCCAACCTCCTTCGATTACTTTACCTCGCTATGTCACCAAGGGTGTAGTTGGGAAACATGTCCCTTGTCTTGAGTTTTCTCTGGGGCAAAACCTTCTTTTAGAATTCAAGAGTAGGTTAAATACCTTAAGAAGAAGTTTATTATTTCAGTCTTTCAGCTTTCCCTCAGAAAATTGTCGATCATCCTCTAGGTTCTTGCTAGTCCCTTCCCAGATCTCAAGATGTTATGACATCCAAGGTAGCCAACCTTCATACTCTTTGAGTCAATCTTTTGAGCCTTTAATTTTTCACGATCCCTTTCTGAGATGGATTGAGCACTTTCCTAGAAGTGTGACTTGGCATAATTTTGTCCCTCCCTCCCGCCTCCACGAGCTAGACTTTATGATTTCCGATGATATTATACATGCTCTAACTCATGTTATTTTTGTGCTTAACTTGTCATTGATTTGGTTTATGATGAAGCACAAAGGTAGGTATTATGAGGTATTGCTAGAATCGTTTCATTGGTTATTTGACTACACCTAGCATTCACCCAACAGGTAAGTAGAGGTAGGTAGGCATTTGCATCCATTGTATATACCATCTGCATATCATGCTAGTATAAATGTAGTTTCATTTTCATATTGTATATATGTATGCTTATGATTATATGCTAGATTAGATATGCTCTTTTTATTATATCATATACGAACAAGGGGTGATATCACCACCCTAAGGATTACTAATACATTTTGTTGAGATTTAGCAGGCACATGTCATACCAGAGATGTTGAAGTTCTCATGTTCTCTATGGTGAGCACATATCCCCGAGTTGGAGCTAGATGTTATCCCCTACCATAGGGATAACTAAGGAGATCATGTCTCAAGTCCCATAGGTCCTAGACATGGAGTGTCAAGAGCCAAATGACTTGAGCATGGCCCCGGAGGGCCCTTCTTTTCTTCAGTTCAGCCTATTTATCAGCAGCAGCAGTATCCATCCCACCAACCTGGTCCTGAAGTGTCAATGAGTCTTGCTCCATAAGGTAATGAGTCTGGGTATCATGGTATGTGTCACTTTGATTCTTGAAGCACTTGCATATGTTGCATTGAATTCTCCTTCATTTCATAACGTTTGCTTGGAAATTGCCCTATAAACGCACTGATCTAAGAACTTCTATGCTTGAGTGCCTTGATCACAAATATCCAATACTTTGAACAATTATTAACACCTACTAACCCTATTGTTGTTGTCATCTACTTGTGTTATAATCATATCCATGCAGCATTTTATACATCTTTAAAGCAATTGAAAGATTGGCTAAAGCATAGTAGTTATTGCTTCTAATGAATGTTGGTATTGTAACATTGATAATAAATCACAATTGCTCATTGTGAAGCTTCTTTAGCATTTATTGTGAAGTGACATATTGTGATTGTTGCTATTGTACATCATTGATTTGCTTCATCAATATTATCAGTGAATTGCTTAATATCAGAAATTCCTTGATTATATGAAGTACTAACCAGCAAGTGATCTTGCATATATATAGTTTTCTTGTTGCTTTGTTCCGGGAAGGTACACTTCTAGTTGTTATTATCTTTATTGGCTATTTAGTCGGACTTTTTGATCGGTGGTGACTTGTGAGGGGGAAACTTTACTTAGCCTTAAACCTTTGCCTTCTCAAAACCCCAGGTCACCGAGGACATCTCCCCTTGGCCTACCACCCTAAATAGAAAGAGATACCCTATTGAGGTGATAGTGATAGGGTAGTCTCATGTTGTGTCAGTTTGTCTTCTTTACCTCTCCTTTATCCTTCAAAGTACAAACTGTGCGATAATAGATGCCAAGTGAAAAGATTTAAAGTTTGTTGTTTTGAATTCTTCTTTGAAAGGCTTGGCATACTCTTTAATAGGGATGATATGTTGTTGTTGGGTATGTGTTATATTCTTTGCATGTGTGTGTGTGGGCACGTCAGATATGACAACTGCGTCTGACGATCCCTCGTACTAGTGCTCTGTTTGTGCCGTGTGCGCCGAGCGCTTTCCTAGGGGGTCCCAGGGGGGAGCAGGTATGCCCCCCCTGGTTACACGCAGCGTTCGGCACCAAGTGTAGCTCGGGGCCGACGAGGTTTGGGGCAGTGCCCCGAAAAAAAAATTTGGTGGTTTTTGCTATTTTTAGCAGTTTACTAAAAATAATCTCGGTTTTAGGGATTAGGGTTTTGGTATCTACGGAATACCTAAAAACATTGTATATATTATATAGTGAATGGTGAAATTCGATATAATGAATATAAGAAAGGTTTTCCCGATTGAGGGTTTCCAGTATAAATCTCTGGTACTATGTCAATGAAGCATTGATTAAATTTTGTTTTGCTTAAGAATCTATATGCATTGCTTTACTTCACAGGTTTAAAACTTACAT
>SNQJ01S0036876.1:1701-50764 GCA_010110895.2 Picea sitchensis
ATTGGATAATAATTCTACATTGATATAACATTTGAAGAAAAATGATTATAATTACGTTATTACTGATTCACCCCCCCTCTCAGTAATCCAACAATTATTTATTAAGACATGATAAAACCTCGGGGTGGAGAATGGATAGTTAATATTTCTTATCCTTCCAAGCACAGAGGAAAACCTCACAACTAATGAGAATGTTCCTTGTTGCATATATCTAATGATGAACAATGAGTCTATAATCACAACCAGGTTTTGGATGTTGAGTGATTTAGCTATATTTATACCTTGGAGAAGACCATAAGCTTATGTAATATTATTGGAGTGGGTGCCTAGATTCAAAGAGTAGAATGATAACATTGTTCCTCCAGGGTTTATAAATAAATGTTGGCACCCAAAGTTTTTGGTAAGTTTGTGCAACACACAGATTAGTCATGCGCACATTTCAATTTTGCACACACACCAGTAGTTGTGTGACGAATGGAACAAGGTGTGTGCATTAATCAAAGGTCTATATGACACACTAAAAGATCGGAAAGATACCACATGCAAACCAAGTTAGAATAAGATCTTTGGGAACCTTCCTGAATGATTAACCTAGACAGCAAGAGAGATCGTGGGGAAAATGATGGATGAGATGGCAATTTCGTTAGGACTGACATGCTCCAAAGAGGTTATATGGGTTTCATGTGGATGGCAGAAGCATGGGAAATTGGTGATCACTAGAGAATGTGGAGTGGATGCAAAAGAGACATGGCGCTAGAGAAGAGAAGAGAAGGAAAAGGAGTAGCGAAGAAAGAGAAGAGAGAGTATGAGGTCCAAAGTAGAAGAGAAGTCAGCATGAGTTTTGCATGAGTCATGTTATGAGTCTTTGTAGCAGTTTTGTATGTGGCTAGAACAATCTTGTAGAGAGTTTGTAATGGACTCAGTCTAGTAGTATGTGCAGAATATAAGTAGAGAGTGCATAGTGCATTGTAGTGCATCACTTGTAGAATGTATCAGAGCGCAAGGCATTATTCCTATTGTATTATGAGTTTGTTAATGTATGCATTGTACCATTTAATGGAGATAGTATAACGTTCCAATTCTCTTTGTCCATGGTTGTGTTTATTCTAATTTTAATGGATGAATGATTTAATGGTGTATGTTGTTAGTATGTTAATGAAATGTGATGGAATGTATGAATTCTAGCCCGAGCGACATCCTGGTATTCTTTATCCCCTCATCTATGACACAAGACCAGACAGTCTCTATGATTCTCATGGCATCTCAGGTGAAACCTTCTTTGGTCTTTGACTGAAGACTGATATTCAAACGCATTGGGGTTTTGTTGGTCAACTCTGGATGAACCCTGGGTCATCAACCCCCTAGTGTTAGGAAGGATGCATGTAAGTGAGCCAACAAACGGTTCCATTGTCAGGACCTAAAGGTTTTGCATTGCATGATGAAGGGAGAGAATGAGGTGGAATCCATCTCAGGAGGAAATACAAGACTAGTTAACTATAAAGGAAGATGAGTTTTCCCGACGAGAGTCTAAGGGTCTAATAAACAATGTTGAGCTTTGGAAGGAGAGGTACATCTACATCAATATGCATGAAGTTTTCTTTGTTGAGTTTCCATGTTTGTTGTATGAATGGTTGAAGAGGAAAGCTGCTACTAACACTGCTTGGAAACCCCAAGAACCACTGGTTTGGGACTAGACTACAATCGATAGGTTGAAGGCGTTGGATAACAAGTGGGCTTGAGCAATCGATTTCTAGTTTTCCCAAGTGAAGGAAGGCTACATTTTTTATTTTTTTGTAGAATATAATGATTATTTTAGAGAGGTTGAGAGAAACTTTGATGAAGGTCCTCCAAAACTACTACTAGAATAAATCCCACTGTGGATCAAGATGATGTTCGTTGATAAAGGATTGATTTGCATGGAGCTAGATATGATGGTTGAGTAAACCCCCTAGCGTTGGGGGGTGAAAAGAAATGGGAAAAGAGAGAGGGGGATTGCAGTCGTTGAGAGGATCCAAAAGATGTTGATATTAGATGAGGGAAAGAATGGACCTAGAAGAGTAGAGGAGAGAAAGAGCTAAAAGATACACAAGACAAGTCGAGCTAAAAAGGAAAGAATAATAGAGGAGCGGAAATAAGGTAGTAGGGGGTGAGAGATGAGGGGTCGGAACTAGAATGAAGAGGAAGGATATTGCACCGGGAGGAAGTGCAGGAGAGATTGTTGTGCTAGAGAGAAGCATATATGAAGATAGGTCGTCAAAGAGGGGTGACATTAGGAGTAGGGTATCCAATGAAGATACCAGAAGTAGTGGTAGTAAGGTCAGAGAAGGCGAAGTATGAACCCCTTGGTTGTTGAGAGATGTCACAACCTTAGAGGAAGATGAGGTGTAGAGTAGAGGCGTTGAAGTAGGCGAAGATGGTGAAGAGCCCTTACGAGAAGGTGAATAATATTTAGCTATAGTGGATGTTCGTGTGCAGATGCAAGTAGGAAAATCTTTGGGTTCCCTCATAAGAAATGAGGAGAGAAGATGGAGGTACCCCTTATGTGAACAACCCCCATTGCGCACTTGTAATCAAGAAGAAAGAATAATGAAAAGCACAGTGATATGAATAGAAGAATATGGAGTAGTAGAAGAAAGAAGAGAGGACACAAGTGAAGAGGAAGACAAAGTCAATAATACTTTGCAAGGAAGAGTATCAGTACCAAGATCACCGACACCTAGCAAAAATTTGGGAGGAGACAGTCCTAGATTGAGAATGGCTAATCAAGATACAAAATTAAGGCTACCTATATTCCATGGAATAGGTAAGGATAATACAGAGCAGCATTGGTTCACATGTGAAGTTGTATAGTCTGTGAAGATGATCACGGATGAAGCATTGAAGATTGTGAAGCTGGAGACCACTTTCAAATACAAGGCCCTAATGTGGTACATGAAGTACAAGGAAACCGTGTGAGCGATACAGACAAGGGTCTCTAATAGAAATTAAGAGAAAAAATTTGAAGGAATTTCATAAGACTAATTTAGAATCGTAATGCATTAATGAAATAAAGGAGTTCAAGCAGCAAATGGGAGAGACCGTGTGGAATTATGACTAGTAGTTTAAGATATTTTTAGATAGGTTGACATTCCAAATCCAATATGTTCAGCACATGGAGTGGTTCATCGTAGGATTTCTTTCCCATATCCGATTTTTTCTCACTTAGTATAAGGTAACTACTTAGGAGAGGCAGTGGATATTGTGATGCGCCTAGAAGCTATGCTAGGAGGTGGAGAGACATTAATAGGTTTGGTGCAAGTGTAGTTCCAACTTGAAAATCTGAAAATGTAGTTGCAAGATATGCCAAGATGAAGGCGGTGCATGAGCATGTGTGGTGTACCATATGTCTATAAGAAGCTCACCGTGGGGATGAATGTCCTATGTTGGGAAATTATTTGGAAATGGGTGCATCAAATCCATTTATGATTGGGCCTAAGACTGAGTGGTGCAATATTTGTAGATAGTGGGGACATATCCCACCCTACTTCCCAACACTAGAGAAATACCAAAAGACTCACCATACTCCATTTTGTGAGTTATGAGAATCAATGGGGCACGATGTGAGCAAATATCGGTCACTTTAGTTGATGCAAGACCAAACCCATGATGCCTTTCAAGTTCAGGAAGAGAAAAAAAGTGGTGATCGTGGGGCCAAAGAAAGAGGTGGATGCCATGGGGGTCCCATAGGTCGATATGGATGCGACCAAGGATGAGGATACAGAGGATATGGAAGAAAACCACATGTCAAGATTCTATACCAAACTATGCACTCTCTCTGGGTATTGCTATAGTACTGAGCATGCCACAAGAGAATGTCCCAACTTGCTGAAGAAGTAGGAAGAGAAGAAATCACATTGCAACATGGTAATTGTAGAACCACATGAGAATCAATAGAAGAATGAGGAAGTTGATGTGCAAGGGATAACCCGAGGTGGAGCCAAGACAGGAATGGACTTAGAGTGTGGAGAAATCTTGGTCTGGAGAATGAAGAGAAATAATAGAAAAGTGTCGCAAGATCTGCCTAATTTTGATGTTGCACAACAGAAGTAGTTTTTGTGTGATGTGCAAATGGATCTCAAAGAAGAAATAGCATGAAAGGAGCTATAGCATGTGATGCATAGGTTGTTGGAAGAATCTCGAGTATGCGAGGAAGTACAACACACCACACAAGTATCATTGGAAGAAGCTCGGGCATGTGAAGAATTATAGTGTGCCACCCAGAAATATTTGGAGGAAACTTGTGTGTGTGAAGAGATACAACGTGCGATGTAGAGGTTGTTGGAAGAATCTCACAGGTAGGAAGAAGTGTGACAGACTAAACATAAGTAAATAGAGGAGCATGTGCGTAAAGACCTAAAGTGCACGACATGAGAAGAAGCATTACACGACATTGGTCGAGAAGAGCAAGCAAAAGACCAAGTAAATAACTTATTGCGTTTTTGTTTGAAGTTTTTAAGTGATTTTGAAGTTGCGAGAAAGTTGGCGCACATGTTAACAAACTGTATGGGAGAAGACGAAACAACTTTAGCTATACCTGCCCCTCTACTAGAAAGGGATGTGTACCAGGTCAATAAGTAGAAGCTCATAGGAAGAGAGTTCAAGATGACAATTGAACTCAAAAGATATGAGATGGATGGAGTCATGTTGGATCTAGGATCTTATGTGAACATCCTTCCAAAAAAATCTTGGGATTTGATGGGTAGACCGAACTTGGTATGGTTCCCCATTCAACTCAGGTTGGCTAATCAATATAGAATTTATCCTTTAGGCCAGCTGGAAAAGGTTGAAGTAAACATTGAAGGATGAATACTAAGGCATATTTTGAGGTGATTGAGATCATGGGTGACTCATATCCCTGCCCTACACTACCTGGTATTGATTGGGCATTTGAAAATAATGTCATGTTGAATTTGAAGAAGAGGCAGATGTTGTTTGAGACCGACACCTTGCACATGATTTTTCCATTAGATCCGAATGAAGGTGACACATACAACGATCCTATGAATGAGGATGCATAGAGATCTATTATTGAAAACATTTATCAAATCACAAGACGCGAAGAGGATTACTTCAATCCCACAGCAGATGGGGAACTAAGTTGGAGAAGTGTGAAGTCATATGATATTGATTTATAAGATTTCATGAAGCAGTGATTGAATAAGCTATATCAGGTCTCTACTAGGAGATGTGTGTAATTATTTTTGTGGCGTGCGCGGATGGATTCGAACCCTATCATTTCGACGAGACGACTTCGGTGGACACATTCATTGCCCAAATGCATTGCATTCCCTTAATCCATCGGGTATGACAGTATTAGCAGGGATACACATGCATTAGTGGTATGTGCATCAAGGACATCTATGTGAATGGGTCAGCGTAGTGGACTTAGTGAAGGAAAGGTTCAAGCCAGGGTTGATATCCACAAATACATGTGTTCCTGCAAAAAGAGTTGGTTGGCCAAGTAGCAGTCAAATACGTGAAGGATATATCTGAAAACCTAACACGATCTGCCAGTAGGAAGTTTCATCCATCTTGTTCCTCCGAATACCATCGAGATAATGGATGAGTGGTCAAGGCCTGACGTGGAACCCAATGCCGAATTAGGTAGCCAAGAAATTCACCCATGGCCAACCTGAAATGTTGAAGATCCTCCATGGAGAAGACCAACAAGCTAGATCCGTGTAAAGAAGATTTGTGACCCGTCAGGGGCCGATGCAATAGATTAATATCTAGGATACATATGCATGGATGTTCAAGAATCATGTGCAGTGCCCACGAATAATAAAACTTCATACATGTGTAGAGAAATAGATATCACATTAATATGTAGGTAGTGTAGACACCTTATTATAATAAAGGTGGATGCGATGAACAGTTCTATCAAAACGATTTAGTTCATTTCGGGAAAAATCAAGGCATAAATGCACTCTTCGGCGAAGGGATTTGGTTGATTTGGAAAATGTGGATTCTTAATTACTTTGTTCGGTGGAAAATATGGCATAAGGGGTGGAGAGAAATAACCCAACTCGCATAGGTGACTTCGAGGTAAGGAATTAAAGTGGTTACAGGCCAACTAATGTTGAGGACTTGACAGTAGTTGCAACCCAAGGTGGGAAGAAAACCTACCGGCATGTGGAATCTATATCAATATACATCCAGGATGGATGACAGTTTTGACTAACTGACACCTCGGGCACCTCTTGTCTGGTGCCTATTAAAATACATGTACCCGACTTCTGATGTTTCCTTTTTTCATCTCAAACAATCGGAACGAGAACAGGAGAAACGTCGACGAAGAAGAGTTCCTCACTACACACCAGGAAAGTTCTACCATATTGTTGAGTCTCAGAGTGGTTTCAAGCTCTGTAGAACATATCATAAACCCATGGTAATTATCGAACAGAAAGCCTTCCTCGAGCAAACCCCACACACAAAAAAATTCCAAGGTGAAAAAAGAGTGGTTAGTACCAGAACCAGTGATGTCAAATGGAATATTTTTTAAGGGGTCGAAGTTGGGAAAAATTCCAGTGTTGTGGTGTACCAACCACAATGTTCGCAACCCAACCCAGTTTCCAAAACTATAACTTGACAAGTATGCATATGTCATCCAATGAGCCGATGGAATAGAAAATATATCTACCCAAAAATGGGAAAGGCCCCTTCAGAAGTCAGGTATCCTAATGTTTCTTAATTTTCCACATTTCAGTTGGGCCCCAACAATACAGGCATGTGTTCACTTCCTACTTAGCAGGTTGCATGGCGATTTTCTATGGCTTGACCAGCCATACCTGGTACACCATAATACAATGCAATGGGTTCCATGCCTCTCGATATCTGGTGAAGATATGACTAGTGCCATCAAGGCAAAGGATGCAACACAAGAGGAAGTATACACTCATTTTGGCACGCGTGGAGGGAAGCGCGGGGTTGTGATTCTCGAGATCAATAATTTGACATTCTGGTTTGCGACACAACTATTGGCCTACAATCTCCTATGAAAATTTTGGAGGGATGAATTCCCCCTTGGTGTCATGTTTTCCGCTGAAAAATGTGTTGGAGGTGTCCAAATGGCCTAGACTTGATACCTACTAAACAAGTTTGTGGACGATTGTCTTGATTCCCAAGACTTGGGAAAGGAATTTCACTATAGTTGGGTCATTTTGTTACCTGGCATGATTCTATGGAAGTCGCCCCTAAGAAACGAAGAGGATGCAAAATGGGCATCGTTGTTCGTTGCTCCCATATTTTTAACACTCCAACAGACCAAAAAATAATCCATCTAAGCTAAGCACACCAAGGATTTCCATAAATGGTTTACACAGTTGATCATTGTTGCCAATGTGATGGTACGCATCTCGAAACATTTCCTGAAGAGGTACATTGAATATCTTGAATTTGAATGTGATTTATGTAACGTGTTCATTTACCCTCAGGCGGACATGGAAAAAACCAAGGCCATAATCCATGTTTGCATGATAGAATAGGACATCCAAATGGGTCTCATAGGATTCCAGGTGGACTACCCGCTTTCGTTTATCGAAGAGTAATCACAGCTCGAGATCAGGATGAATAAATCAGAGGAAAAGAAAGAGGTCGCAACTACAGCTCGATGCAAAGAAATGACCTTCAAATCTTAGACAAAAAATCCTATAACTCCATTGAGTAAGTACCATAGAACCTAGAGGAGAAAATGTAGAGTGAGGTGGAATGAGAAGGAGATGAGGGCAGGGCTTGGAAATGGAAGTGACCCTCCCATACTTAGGGCTCGCTTCCTATCAATTTGGACCCTAGCACATAGGAAGAGCATATTCCCTCACTGACCACCACTCGAATTGAGGAAGAGGTCTTGAATCCTTTCACGTAGCCAAATATCCACCTTGGTCAGGTTCCTGGGAAGCATCGATGCACGAACACCACTAAACAACCAGAGGCTGGTACTTTGACATTACAAATAGGAAATCATGTGACCACCATTTCCAAGTTGGTAAAGGAGCTTTGAACACAGCTAACAAGGTAGTAAGTTTTCCAAAATGACGTCGCAGGAAAGTTTGATTCCCTTTGTCAATAGTTGGCCCTCCCCTCACCTCTAGTTTCTCCTCCTTAGGAACCGCAAACTGAGGAAGATATAGGCACGAAATATAAAAGAGTGTTGTGGGTGAGCCCCTTCGCTATTGTCTCAGTCGACTCATCCAAGGCCAAGCTTGATCTCGCGTAGGTACCAATCATCAACCTACAAAATTTTGTCTCCACCGTAATCACTGAACCCAAGGAGAGGAACCATGTTTTCACTCTGGCGCATGAACAACTGCGCCTGCAATATGACCAAGAAATCACAGACCATAAGGATACCCAGTCACGGCTTCATCAAGAATTGTTCGTGCGATAGGAGGTAGAGGTTGTGTGGTAGGACCTTCAAACCCTTCATCTTGTCGAAGTCATCGCACACGCGGACACCAAAGCGTAGCATGAGGCCACCCTGGCCAGTCACGTCGAACTCCTCGATGTCATAGAAGAAGCATACTCTCGGGTGCACCTGTCAAAGCAGGCACATCCTGATGTACATGCACCTCAAAAGCTTCAAGCAGACACCAAGCATATTCAGGCCCTAGATCCATAGAACCTTGTGCTTCATACATGGATCCAATAGTCAACACCAATAGACATTGACTTGAAACAAAAGATTGTGATGATCGAGGAAGCACTCCAAAATAGCCAGGCACGACTCAAATATTTTTTGAGGTTGGTCGAGTATATATTTACACTCTGGAATCACCTTCACAATCCACTAGAGATTGGCCCCATCAATGAATGAGTTCATGCGATCGAAGCAGAGGTCACCTAGAAGAAGAGTATATTGAATTCCTTACCCCCGGGCGAGCACCAAGTTGTGATGACATCCATCGCCAGCAAGACAAGAGATATCACTACCACTCGAGTGAAACAATAAACTATTTTTGGGTTAGATAACGAAGCAGCCGAGAAGGCCCAAATATTATACACGCAGGTTACAACAGCACAGCTCGTGGACACCCTAATGCTCGTGAAAATGAAGCATATTGACCTTCAAGCTCCAAAGGTTGCAGTCGTTGATACAAATCAGGTGGTCCATATCACGCAACCATTGCACACCACCTTGGATGAAACCAATAGCCAATTCTAGGAGTTTCTTCAAGAACTCATGAAGATAATTCATTCCATTACATCTATCATAGCATGATCAAGGCCATTGGCTTGAGGACGAGTCAAGTAATAGTGTTGGGGGCTTGTTGGAACCCAAAATTTTTGGGTAAGTTTGTGCACACGCACAGATCAATCATGCACACACTTCAATTTTGTGTGCACATCAAAATATGTGCAACGAATGAAATAAGGTCCATGCACCAATCATAGGTCTATACAGCATGCTAAAAGATCGAAAATATATTGCATGCATGCCAAGTCATAAGAATATCTTTAGGAATCTTCCTCAATGATGAACCTAGACAGCATGAGAGATCGTGGGGCAGATGATGGATGAGCTTGAAATTTTATTAGGACTTACATGCTCCAAAGAGGTTACATGGGTTGCATGCGGGTGGTATAAGTGTGCAGAACTTGTGATCACTAGAGTGAGTGGACCAGAGGTGAAAGAGACAGAGCACCATAGAAAAGAAGAGAGGGAAAAGGAGCAGCCAAGAAAGAGAAGAGAGAGTCTAAGGTCTACAACATAAAAGAAGTCGGTTTGGGTTTCTCTCGAGTCATGTTATGAGTCTTTGTAAAAAAATTATATGTGGCTAGAACAGTCCTGTGGAGAGTCTGTAATGGAGTCTGTGATGGAGTCAATATAGTAGTATGTGCAGAATCTAAGAAAAGAGCGCATAGTGTCTTATAGTGCATCACTTGTAGAATGTATCAGAGCATAGGGTGATATTCCTATTGCATTATGAGTCTATTAATATATCGAATCTACCATTTAATGGAGATAATATAGATCTATAGCTCTCTCTGTCCATGGCTATTTTTATTCTAAGTTTAATGTATGAATGAGTTAATAATGTATGTTGTTAGTATGTTAATGAACTGTGATGGAGTATATGAATGTTATCCCGAGTGGATTCTTGGTATGATTTATCCCTTCATCTCTGACACAAAACCAAATGGTCTCTATGATTCTTATGGCATCTCATGTGAGGCCTTCTTTGGTCTTTGATTGAAGATTGATATGTCGACGCCTTGGGGGTTTTTTTTCAACACTGGATGAAGTCTGGGTCATAAACCCCCTAGTGTTAGGAAGGATGTGTGTAAGTGATCCACTATCTCCCCCCCAATTGCCTACAACCCCAATATTCTTCTTGGACACACCATCAACGAAAAGGAAAAAGTAGGATTGTTGTTCTTTCCATGCCTGAAATTCCTCCCTTTTCAATCAAAGTTGTCAGTTTCATCTTGGATGATCGGATCTCCCTCTAAAACTGTTAGAACTATAAAAATGTTGAATTGTTCCAACCATTTGATATCATCTTGCTCTAATATTTGGAATTCATAACGATGAAATATTTTGACATTAATGTACTATGCCAAAAGGGTTATGGATTTGTTAGCCACAAGCTTAGGCTTGGTGGATTGTTGTTGAAATATCACGCTATTTCTAACAAGCCACACTTTCTAGCAAATATATTTAGGTAAGGATGCCCAAAAGAATTGCAGTATAGGTTTACTTTTGAGGGAACCCTTTTACAAATAGAACCACTTATCAAATAAGTTTTTCCAAGTTTCTAGATTACAAAATCGATGCTCAAACCCATTCATTTAATTTTTCCATACTTAGGTTATGAATTTTCATTCCAATAATAAATGGTGAGTGATTTTAATTTCATCCAAGCATAGGACACATCTAGATTGGCCATGAATTCCTCGCTTGGCCAGATTTTTTTCCATCAAGATTTTTCCTTGCACCAAAATACAACAAAACATATTGATTTTGGGAATGTCATCTGGATGACAAATTTTATTCCATATAGACACTCTAGGAGGAAGAGATATATCCTCTAGCTTGAACCCATAACCTTTCTTGGCAGTATAATCAGTCATTCCCTAGACTCTTTTATCAAAGGAGAATCTTATTTTAGGTGCACAGCCTTTGAGATTGTTAAGCAGTTGGTGAATAAGGGGGGTTAAGTCCAAAGGAGGAGTGTCAGAATTCCAACCAGATCACCAACCATATTGGGACCATCTAGAATGTCAAAGAGAGTTTTTCCCCCTTGAGTGTCATGCTATGCCTTTAGTGTATGTAGCTCATGTTTTGTTATAATCAATGGAGTTCCCATTATGTTATCATTCCATATCTCAAACATTCTTCCACTTCTTGGAGCCCAAGACAATTTGTATTGGAGAATTGGGATGGTAACTTTTATAAGCTTCCAAATGGGAGAACGATCCCTTCAAGCATAATTTGTATCCAAACATAATTTCCTTGAATCTGTGAAGTATTTTCTCAATAAAAATCTCTTCCAACCATCACTAAATTCATCAAATCAGGTTCCTTTATACCAAGTCCACCATGATCTTTAAGAGCTCAAACAATGGTCATGTTAACAAGGTGAAATATATTGTTATTAGTCTTTCCACCTTGCCATAAAACCTACTGATCTTTTGTGATATTTGTTGTTTTATGTCAACAAGAGATAAAAGAGATAAATATTAGAAAACTAGAAGGGATGATAGCGCTGATTTGATAAGAACCACTCACCTTACTAGGTTCATCCAATGTGCTCCCCACTAGACAAATTTGGCCATGATTTTACTTATAACCTATTGCCACAAATTAGAATATGCATAGTGAAAATGAATGGGAATGCATAAATATTTAAAGGATAATCAACTATCTTGATGAGGAAATTGGAAGATGTTAGAAATGACAACAAGAACTTGTTGGATCACATTTCATGCGCATATTTGACATGTCTTATGATTAATTAGTCCTCGTGAAACTTGGATAAATAGGTCCAAAATTTTCTTGTATCTTTTCGTAATTATGATAGATGCACCACCTAGCAACAGGGTGTCATCAACAAATTTTGAGTGGTTAATACTTTTGGTCGTTATAATGTAGAGTAGTGGAGAGAGGAGGTAGTATTGTCTTAGACATTTTCTTGCTTTAAAGAAACCAAATGATCACCCATTAACTAGGGGAGAGATCCAGGGATTGTTGATACAAGAAGAGATCCAACGAATGAAACTAGAATAGAAATCAAATATGTAAAGGAAGTCAAGGAGAAGGGAATATATTACCCAATCGAAGGCTTTGGTGATGTCAATATTTATAATCATACCTTTATCTACATTAATGAGGATGGAATGAATTGATTCCTGGACCAATATGATATTGTCCATTATTTGTGTTTTTTCCATGAACCCCCTTTGATTTGCATAGATATTTTTGGAAAGAGTTTCTTGAGCCAATGTATTATGACCTTGGACATAATTTTGTAAGATGAATTACACAGAGAGATGGCCCTAAATATAGAAAAAGAGGAAGGATTATATTCTTTGGGGATAAATGAAAGAAAAGAATAAATGGTTGCACCTCCCATCTGAAAGGACTTTTGGACATAGTGAATCATCCCAATGAAGTCAAATTTGATAACATTCCAACATTCCCTATAGAAATGGATTGTAAAACCATTCGATGTAGGGGCCTTATCTCGAGCAAGATCCCATCTATCCTTTTAGATTTCTTTTGGGACTTCCTTCATGAGTGTACATTTTTCATGAAGGGGATGTTCTCCACCATGGCAGTTTTTCCTCATGGCTCGACTCTACTTGATTCAAAATATAAATCAAAAAACTAAGTGAGGATCCTTTAAATTATTTTTCCACAACCGGGCCCTTTGATCCGTCAGGATTTTTCGAATGACTTATGGTTGAGTTTTTATTTGCATGCATTAATTGACCATTGGGAAACTTAACGAAAGAGCGAGAAAAGAAAATGAATTACACAGCCATTAACATATTTGCAGATTTGAAAGACAATGAAAAACAGCAAACCATAATGCACAGGTTGATAATGGAGTTCGGCACAACTTTGCCTACGTCTCCGGGCCTTTTCTCTGTGGGGGAGGCTTCTTTATTTCTGTTCGAAAGATTAATAGTACATCTTTACAATGTTGAATGGCTTCCAGACTGATCTGGTCATGTTCGCCCAGATCTCTAGAATCTTTCACAAAAAATGGCACCTGAAACGGATGTCCCGAGCTCTCAGAAATCGTCCGACAACATCTCCTCCTCAACAGCTTCCTTGCCTCAAACTGGCTTTGACTTGGCTTCCTCTCAGCATCTCTGCTCTGATTGCTCTCCAAAGCTGTCCCCTTGGCCTCAAAATGGCCTTGGTTAAATAGTGGGGGAGTTAGTTGTCCATCTCCAACTTCCTCCACGAATTTAGGCTCAAGAAATGCCCAATAACCCTTAAAAAAGGATTAATTACATTAAAATAACAAAAGTTGGTTAAGAAACCCACTTTTAAACTATATAGTTGGTTAAATACGGGCTTTATCCCCCAAGGTCGGCGCGCGCTCCTATTGTTTTGGTCACATGCATACCATGTGGCCACGCGCTAGCCCAAAGGGCTAAGCGCGGGCCACCCCTTTTCGCGCTAGCTCCGGGTTACATTGCATTTGGGGCARAACCGTGCGCTTAAACATATAAYTRTTGTAACTATATTAAAAAYCRTGCTATACATTTGTTAAACCGCGCGCCATTCCAAGGTTACGGTCACAAACTTTGTTTTRACCSCGCTCCTTTGCACATACACCACRGTTACATTACATTGCATATAACCGRGGGTCGGGGCTAAGCCCCGGCCCCGCCCGCCACCATTTAACACAACATTCAACTTCAAATACATTGAAACCCATATGTTTAATAAGCAATGACGCGTGGTGCAATGGCGGGCGGACTTTGTTTAAAACTTTGGAATGGAGGGGGAGGTCCGGTGGTCGAACCCCACGGCCTCCATATAATTTTAATAAACCATATATTAAACCAATAGCCAGTAAATGGGTGCCACGTGGCAGCCCTTCATTGGGCCACGTGGCACCTTTCCATTCACCCACATCATGCCACGTGTCACCATATAACTCATCCAGTTGTCAACCAATCACAACTCGCCACGTCAGCAGAGTCAACTCAGCTGCCACGTCAGCGTACAGAATGTATGGCCTGCCACGTCACCGTACGGATGCCCAGTCAGCCTGTACGGACTGCCTAGTCAGCGCCCCTTTTTTTTACATGTTTGGCTCGGCGAACAGATCGCGATATCTTCTCCATACGGACTCTGTTTGCGAAATTAAATATACCTCCGGAATCAGGAAGATGAGACGGACGCAAAGGTGTTGGTTTCGTTGGATTCCGAGCACTTTCATTTTTGAGCATTTTTCATGCCCTGTCAGGCTTCTGAATCCGATTTCGGATCACCCTTGCTTGTTTGTTAAAGAAGGTTGTGTTCCTATCTCCTAAAACTATCCATAAACTACATGAATTAAGTCTCCATTATGTTTCTTCAGCTCTAAGAGATTTTTGATATGTATGGAAGGTCTCCTTCTACTCTAATAGCAATTCATGGGTGACCTGATCTTGTTTTATTCTGGCATGGATGCTTTCCAATTTGTCTTTATTTTCTTGATTTTCCTTTCTATGTGGGGTTAATATACTTTGGTGCATTCCTTAAGAGAATTCTTAGTGCATTTGAGCTTATGCTCCCAAATTTGCAGTAGTGATCCAGTTATCCAAGTACTCCATATTCTAGATATTATATCCATTGCATCCTAATTTTTGAGCCATAATCGGTTAAACTTGAATGGAATGGGACCATAGTTTTGGATTTCCTTAAGTTGAAGAATAATAGGTTTGTGCTCTAAATTTGACCAAGAAATAATTCTAAAGGAATCCATAGAAACACTTAGTAGAAAATAGTTATGAATAAGAAATCTAACAAGTCTAGCAACTATGTTTCCTTGAACAAGTCATTTATTGGTCCAAGTAAATCCTCCCCTAGAAGGTTTAATATCTACTAAGTCCCAAGAAGTATTCAGATCTTCCATATTCTCCTTGAATGGATCTCTGACTATACTCCCCCCCTTTTTTCTACCTAACTGAGAGTAGTATTAAAATATATGGCCACTATACTATTTTCCCACAAATCCAACCTTCTTAGTTCCAATAGAGAGTCCCAGCAATCAAATTTTTCATAATAAATAGATGGCACATAGCATGTAAAGGACATCCATAGTCTGAGAAGGTATGAGTGCTAGATATCCATAGTATGTAATGTATCCATCATTTGTTTTTCATAAGTGGATTTTCCCAAGTGCCTCTCACAGATTTGTTTGCTAGTAAAGGACAATGGTCCTCCCTCTTGCATAAGTACTATGTCGATGCCTTTACCAAAGGTGTCACATTCCAAAAGAAAGGTCTTATTGAAGTCTAGCAAACCGAGTACTGGGGTGGCACACATAGCATTCCTCAAATCCTGGGAACCCTAATGTGTGGCTTCATTCCATTTGATTTTTTTAATAAAAGATTGGTGAGGGAGCTTCTGATCTTATGATAGTTCTTGACGAACTTTGTATAGTAACTAGTGAGTCCAAAAAAAAACTCTTAAACTTTTAAGAGTTCTGGGACATGGCCAATCCTTCATTTCTTCAATTTTCTTCTAATCTACATGTACACCATCATGACTAATAATATGGCCCAAATATTCCACTTATAATACACCAAAGGTACATTTGGGACTTTTGAGAAATAGTTGATGATGATAAAGTAGTTGTAAGCCCTAATCCACATGGGTGACATGGGTGTGCCAATTTTTATTGTAGATCAAGATGTCATAAAAAAGACATGGATAAAATGAAAGGGAAATGGTTGAAGGATGTTGTTCATGAGACTTTGATTTAGACCTCTTTGGAAAGAGTTGATGATAAACGAGAAGTTTTAAGACCTAATCCACATGGGTGACATGGGTGTGCCAATTTTTATTGTAGATCAAGATGTCATAAAAAAGACATGGATAAAATGAAAGGGAAATGGTTGAAAGATGTTGTTCATGAGACTTTGGAAGGTAGAAGATGGATTGCAAACGCCAAAGGGAATCATCGAGAACTTGAAACGGCCTTCATCACTGTGAAAAGAAGTTTTGGGAATGTTTACCTCCTCCATGTGAATTTAATGATTGTCTGAATGGAGATCCAGTTTGGTGAAGAATTGAGCACCTTTGAGCTCATCCAATAGGCCATCAATAATGAGAATGGGGAAATTATCCTTGACTGTGATTTTTTTAAGAGATCAAAATTCAAGACACGTGCACCAAGTGTCTTCTTTCTTGAGGACCATGACAATTAGTGACGAATAAGAAATGGTACTAGGAAAGATGACACCAACGACTAGCAACTCACGAACAGTCTTTTTGATTACATTTTTTTAGGAAAATGGATGGTCAAAAGGATGTACATAGGGTGGGAGGATACCTAGTATGAGCTATATAAAATGATCATGCTCACCTTGGGAGAGTGGTAGATCTTGGGGGTTGCAAAGATAGGTTGGTGTTTGGCCAAGACTAACAACATGTCAGGATAGATGGGTTGAGAATGTGTCTCAGAGGACTGAATGGCATGGAGTTAGGTCGCAATGCTTGAATTCCCTTTTTAAATAAGTTTTCCATATGTTGTGAGCTAATGATCTTTGAAAAACTGACTATGATTCCTTTGAAAGTGTATTGATTCTCTTCATGTTGGAAATTTGTGTATAATCATGGAAATCTATGGTAATGGGACCTAATGTTTGAAACCATTTAGCAGACAAAACAATGTCACAACCACCCATTTCAATAGAAAACATTGAGTTTTCAAGGAATAATGACCCATTTGAAGTCGCACATTTTCACAACAACCCCTGCATTTAATGGAACTAACATTAGCAATCATGTTTTATAAGTCGTTCATAGCATGGATATAGCAGTGTATTTCTTGGGATACACATCAGTGAATGAAAGTATGGATGCTCCCATTGTCAATTAAGATAATGACTTTGTGATGTTTGATGCATCCAATCAATTTGAGGGTTTGGGGAGTTGAAATACTAATCAACGTGGGAAGGGAGATTGGGGGGTCCACATCCTACAGAGAAAAGGGAGGAATATCACCAATAGGTGGGTGCATAAGGTATAGTTGCAGATTCATCATCCAAAATGTCCTCTGAAATGGCCATAAAGAGTTTTTTCTCCTTACAATTATGCCCAGAAAAAATATTTGTCATCACAATTTTAGCAAATCATTTCAGTGTGACTTAGCTTGTGGATCTTGAGGGATGGAGAGGTATTGGTATGGGTAGAAATAGTGGGACATGGACACAAAATATATGTTGTCTCTTTTAGTTGGGCATTCACCACCTTTTTGGATTCCCTTTATATTTGAGACGCTTCCAACCATGTAGTAGGACGAGACATTAAGACTTGGGCACTTATCTATTCCTTCATACCATTGATAAATAATTATCAAAAGAAGGTATCTGACATGTCTTCGGTCCAGATGGTAAGTAGCTCAAAAGCTTATATGAACTCTTTGACAATACCAGATCATTTAAGTTTGTTCATCCAACCTAAATAATGAGTATTTGTTTCAAATCCTTCATAGAGATCTGAGAAAAATCGTGTCCAAGCAATATAAACTCAGTGGGAGTTCTTATGTCATTGCCATAATTTCCATCATTCAAGATCTGAGTATAAGACACTCACATGAGATTTCATTAAGTCATCGGTTATGCCATGTAGGGAAAAAATGTTCCATCTGAGTGACCCAACCTATGGGATCAAAGCCGTAAAATCTGTTGAGATCCACTTTAGGGAGTCTATGCCACATATGAGTCACGGGGTCACGGAAAAATGGGTTAGAGTGAGGCCCCATGGGATTGGATGATTAAGATATGTCCTATTTGGATGGTAGGTATTATCACTAATAACCATTGCATATTTCCATGAGTTGGGACAGTTGGTCTAGGACTAAGTCCAATATGGTGAGATTTTAATTGATGGAAGCAAAATTTTGCTAGGCAGAGGAGTGGTTGCGTTCTATTTTGTTCTACAACTCATCACATTGAGTTGCCAACGAGGAGAATTTGGTGGTGAACTTATTTCCTTGTGTATACATAGAAAGGTTATCGAAGAGTGGTACCAAGTCAATCAACATTGTGTGCTCGTTCTATTGAGATAGTCGTTTGGTAGTGGGGTGAACAGGTCCACCAAAAAGGATAATTGGAGAGTTGTACCATGACAATTATCTCAACACAATGATTCTATTGAGATAGGTCTCAAATAAGGGTGCAATTAGGACCTAGATTGTTATTTTTTTACTCATGTGGATTTATATTGCCACCTAAACAAATACCACACTCACGGGATGTTGAATTTCTCAATACTACAGTTTATGTAGGAATTTTATGATTTGTAGCCAAGAGTAGGGTTTCAAGGGTCCTGAGAGCAAGGAAGAGTTGAGTGTTATATATATTTGATATACATGCGAGGTCCAACTGTAGTACTTGACCCAATTTCTCAGGGTGCTAACTAAGGAGGCTCGATCATACCCCTAGTCGTATTAGTTGATTACTCAGGTAATGTAGAGTAATCTTCCTGAGTGTTGTTCTCAATGTTGCTATAAAAATGTAACAATTCCATCACTACATTTAATAAAATAAATTTTAGAGTGATTATCTACGCAGAATTTAAATGTCTATGCTCAATTATGACGCAGGGGTGGAGCCACCCCCTATAGCAGTCGAATCCATGTAGAAATTAAGGTCACCTAGATCACTAGGGTTTCATGTACCATAGTGCATTCCTTATTTTCAATTTTGATAGTGTTTTGGGACCTAAACTTATCATTCATTTTTTAGGGCCCAAACAACATTTTTCCCTAAACATTTTTGTTAATGCCAAAATGTTGTAACTATCATTGAGATCTTTCAAATGGGCTATTATGCATCTAAAATAGAGCTCGTGTGCAATTGTTATGGCCCTATGAAGGTGTTGCCCAACCTTGCTTCACAAGGCCCACCTTTATTTCTCCACCTTATCCCCTAGGTTTAGGTTTTATGCTTTAGGGTTTATGCACCTATGCTTCATGTTGTAACAAAAGGAGATTTTATCCTTCTAGTTAAGGGAATTTTGCGAATGAGTGTAGCAGACACATCTCTTCTAGCCATTGTATATGTACAATGGTTTCATTGTTCCTCAAGGATTAGAATTTATTTTTCATTATGTCTCCATGTTTCTTTTATATATTATTGTTGTCTTTCATTTCATACTTAATCCATTCTAGATCATATGGTTTAATTCAAGAAGGCTTGTTGTAATCGTCTGTAGGGTTTGTTTGAACTGGTCCACGAAATAACCTTCATCAATGCACTTTAAAAAAAAATGTCTATTATTTGAGAATTTAGAAAAGAGTTTGAAGCATGTCTTCCAATTAAATAACCAATGTAGTGTGTGGATTTCAAGCTTTTTACTCTTCGTACAAATACCCTTTTGGGTGTGGTTGTGGAGGGTATCCATTGCGAACTATCCATACATGACCCACACATGGTTGACTACAAGGGGCTTCCACTTGTCCTAGTGATAACTCTCATGTATTGGTCTACTTTCCTCTTATCATAGGTGCATGATTATGGTTCATCCTAATGTTGAGGTGCTTTTATAAGGTCCCCTCACCCTTTGTCGTCTTTCATATTGATTATTGGTTACATGTTTGACCTTAATAGACCTTGTGGGTTCCCACTTTGGGACACCTTCCAAGTAAATTGATAAAGACTTAAGCTTTGCACCCTTGATTCAATCTTAGTGTAGTGCTCTTTATTAGTAAATTTAAATATGCAAAGCAAAAATGATAGATTGAAATCACAATATCCAAATGAAGAACCATAACACCATAAAATGTTATACCTTTATTGATGAAAGCAAGGTTCACTTGCCTCTTTGAGGATGAACCTCCAATTGAATAGAGATTTAATTACAATAAAATTCACAAGACATCTCATTACATGTCTTCTACTTCTTTATGTAGTTTTATCTACCTCCTAGGAACATTCTAGAGAAGCAATTTTCTCGTAGGCAGAACCTTCTAGTATTCCTTCTTACAATTATTTCTTTCACACTACTACATGGGCCTTATTTACTAGAGATGGCCTCCTTACATAGAAACCTATCTATCTACTTAGGGGTTTAGGATAGGAACCTAACATTCCCTCGCCCTTAGAAAGGAAGTATTGTCCTCAAGGTTGGAGATGAGGGAATTGTTGAAGGATCTATGTTGGTTCCCATGTGGCATCCTCAGGTGGTGTATCCTTCCACTATATAAGGACCTCCTAGATAATCGTTAGGCTCTCTATTGGTTCACATGTGGGATCCTTGGGTGATGTATCCTTCCACTATATAAGTACCTACCCTTCCACTATATAAGGACCTCCTCAATAGTTTTAGGCAACAAAAACCCAAATATCTTGAAAATAGAAAGAGGAGTAATAATCTCCACGCCTTAATAATTATATAGAAGAATGAATGATAAGCCTCTTTGTGGGGGAAACCTACTTTTACAATATAACAAATGTACAAGATGAGATGATTTCTAAAACTAGGACTCCTTGGTATATATAGGAGACATAGGGTACAATTATAATTAAAGGGTCTATGCAACCACAACAATATAACAATAGAAATGTGATAACTCAATATCTAGGGCTTAACATGCCCCTACCCTTCAAACAATTGTTTCCCTCAACACTTGATTATTTTTGGATGTTTGTGCTTGAATAACTCATCTTCCAATGTCGCCTATTATAGTGGTAGGCTCTTCCACTCAATGAAGTACACATTAATTTCTCAATTTCACAGTTGCTTGATCCTTAGTGAACCAAATGTTAGGCAATAAACACCCAAATAGGCTAAAAATAGAAACATAAGTAACTCCATGCCTTGAGAATTATAAAAAAGAATGAATGATAAGCCTCTTCGAGGGTTCAACCACCTTTTACAATAGAAAAAATGTACAATGTGAGATGATTTCTAAAACTGTGTATCCTTGGTATATATAAGAGACAAAGGGTACAATTACAATTAAAGGGTCTAGCCGACCACACTAATATAACAAGAGAAATGTAATAACTCAACATCTAGGGATTAACAATAGTGTGTTGGTGGAGACAACACTCTCTTATGTTGAGGACGACCTTGGGATGCAACCAAATGGGACATTATTCATCTAGTTCAAGAAGGCTAGTTTGAATATGGAAATTAGATCTGACCATTTTCTTTAGGTAGGAGACATGAAAGTTTGGATGAATTTTGGAGTCGCTCGAAAGTTATAATTTGTAATCCACTAGCCCAATCTGTTTGAGGACCTTATAAGGGCCACAAAACTTTGGAGCAAGCTTTTGGTGGTGGTTTCCTTTGAGGGAGGTATGCTTATAAGGCTACAAACGAAGGAACACTTGATCCCCTTCTTCAAAATTGTGTTTTGAATGATGTTAATCAACCTACTACTTCATATGATTCTGATCCATTACCATATTATCCTCGAGAGCATGGAGAAAACCAACCTTAGTTGTGAGGGTTTTGTCGACCCTCTGGATCTTAGAGACTCCAAGTATGTAAGATAGTACTAATGGTGGATTTTGGCCATAGAAAGTCTCAAAGGGATTCATTTTAGTGGCACCACGATAAGTTGTATTGTACCACCATTATGTTAGGGATAACCACTAAACCCATTTTGGATTATCATTATGAAGTAAAAAACCTCAAATATTCTTCCAAACATGTGTTAGCAGCTTCATCCTAACCATGAGTTCAAGGGTGATACACAATGCTAAGATGCAATTAAGTTCCCTGAAGTTGAAATAATTATTGCCAGAAATTGCTAGTGAAAGTGCGGTCAAGGTCCAACACAATAGATTGCAACATACCATGGAGTTTAAATATATTATCCATGAAGACTTGAGCGATAGTGGAGGCTTTGAAGGGGTGTTGTAGACCACAAAAATGAGCATAATTGGAAAGGTGATCAACCACAACCATGATGACATATTTATTGCTAGATTTAGGTAAGCCCATAATGAAGTCCATAAAAATGTCAGTCCATACAGCTGGTGGAATGGGTAAAGGTTGTATTTCATTGATAGATTTGATCATTTATCTCTTATGTCATTGGAAAATATCACATTTTACCACAAAATTGCAGATGTCCTTCTTCATGCCTTCCCAAAAGAATGAACGTTTGATCCTTTCATATGCTTTATGAAAGAAAGAATGACTTGTTGCTGGAGAAGCATGGAGTTCAGATAACATTGTTAATTTAAAGGCAAACTACTTGTTCAAATACAAACACCCTTTATAGTGATTCTATTCATTGTGCCAAGTGTGGCCTTGATATGCACGGGGTGCCATTTGAAGTTGTTGGATCAAGCAGGCGATATTGGGATCGATGAACCATTCTTTGTGAACATCATTGAACCAATATGCTACTATGAAGGAGAGTGAAAAGAGGTATCCTTCCTCTTCATATTTTCAATAGAGAGCATCCACTACCACATTCCCCTTCCCCTTCTTATAAATCATCTCATAATCATATCCCAACATTTTGGTGACCCATTTATGTTGCTCAAGGGATGAAATCCTTTGCTCCAGAAAGTATTAATATGGAAAATTTGTCTGAGAAGGTATGGGTGCTAGATATCCATAGCATGTAATGTATCCATCATTTGTTTTTCATAAGTGGATTTTCCCAAGTGCCTCTCACAGATTTGTTTGCTAGTAAAGGCCAATGGTCTTCCCTCTTGCATAAGTACTATGTCGATGCCTTTACCAAAGGTGTCACATTCCAAAAGAAAGGTCTTATTGAAGTCTAGCAAACCGAGTACTGGGGTGGCACACATAGCATTCCTCAAATCCTGGGAACCCTAATGTTCAGCTTCATTCCATTTGATTTTTTTTAAGAAAGGTGGTGAGGGGAGCTACAATCTTATGATAGTTCTTGAGGAACTTTATATAGTAACTAGTGAGTCCAAAAAAACCTCTTAAAATTTTAAGAGTGTTGAGACGTGCCCAATCCTTCATTGCTGCAATTGTTTTTAGGTACGCATGTACACCATCATGACTAACAATCTGGCCCAAATATTCCACTTTAGATATACCAAAGGCACATTTAGACCTCTTTGGAAAGAGTTGATGATAAACGAGAAGTTTTAAGACCTAATCCACATGGGTGACATGGGTGTGCCAATTTTTATTGTAGATCAAGATGTCATAAAAAAGACATGGATAAAATGAAAGGGAAATGGTTGAAGGATGTTGTTCATGAGACTTTGGAAGGTATAATATGGATTGCAAACGCCAAAGGGAATCATCGAGAACTCGTAATGGCCTTCATGACTATGAAAAGCAGTTTTGGGAATGTTTACCTCCTTCGTGTGAATTTAGTGATTGTCTGAATGAAGATCCAGTTTGGTGAAGAATTGAGAACCTTTGAGCTCATCCCATAGGCCATCAATAATGAGAATGGTGAAATTATCCTTGACTGTGATTTTGTTAAGAGATCAAAATTCAAGACATGTGCACCGAGTGTCTTCTTTCTTGAGGACCATGACAATTAGTGATGAATAAGAAATGGTACTAGGAAAGATGACACCAATGACTAGCAACTCACGAACAGTCTTTTCGATTACATTTTTTGAGGAAAACGAATGGTCAGAAGGATTTACATAGGGTGGGAGGATACCTAGTATGAGATATATAAAATGATCATGCTCACCTTGGGAGAGTCGTAGATCTTGGGGGTTGCAAAGATAGGTTGGTGTTTGGCCAAGACTAACGACATGTCAGGATAGATGGGTTGAGAATGTGTCTCAGAGGACTGAATGGCATGGAGTTAGGCCACAATGCTTGAATTCCCTTTTTAAATAAGTTTTCCATATGTTGTGAGTTGATGATCTTTGAAAAACTGACTATGATCCCTTTGAAAGTGTATTGATTCCCTTCAAGTTGGAAATTTGTGTATAATCATGGAAATATATGGTAATGGGGCCTAATGTTTGAAACCATTTAGCACCCAAAATAATGTCACAACCACCCATTTCTATAGCAAACATTGAGTTTTCAAGGAATAATGACCCATTTGAAGTCGCACATTTTCACAACAACCCCTGCATTTAATGGAACTAACACTAGCAATCATGCTTTAGAAGTCGTTCATAGCATGGATATAGCAGTGTATTTCTTGGGATACACATCAGTGAATGAAAGTATGGATGCTCCCATTGTCAATTAAGATAATGACTTTGTGATATTTGATGCATCCAATCAATTTGAGGGTTTGGGGAGCTGAAATACTAGTCAACGTGGAAAGGGAGATTGGGGGGTCCACATCCTACAGAGAAAAGGGAGGAATGTCACCAACAGGTGGGTGCATAAGGTATAGTTGCAGCTTCATCATCCAAAATATCCTTTGAAATGGCCATAAAGAGTTTTTTCTCCTTACAATTATGCCCAGAAAAATATTTGTCATCACAATTTTAGCAAATCATTTCAATGTGAATTAACTTGTGGATCTTGAGGGATGGAGAGGTATTGGAATGGGGAGAAATAGTGGGACATGGACACAAAATATATGTTGTCTCTTTTATTTGGGCATTCACCACCTTTTCGGATTCCCTTTATATTTGAGAGGCTTCCAACAAAGTAGTAGGACGAGACATTAAGACTTGGGCACTTATCTATTCCTTCATACCATTGATAAAGAATTCTCGAAAGAAGGTATCTGACATGTCTTCGGTGCAAATGGTAAGTATCTCAAAATATGATATGAACTCTTTGACAATACAAGATTATTTAAGTTTGTTCATCCATCCTAAATAATGAGTATTTGTTTCAAATCCTTCATAGAGATGTGAGAAAAATCATGTCCAAGCAATATAAACTCAATGGGAGTTCTCATGTCATTGCCATAATTTCATTCATTCAAGATCTGAGTATAAGACACCCACATGAGATTTCATTAATTCATCGATGATGCCATGTAGGGAAAAAAATATTACATCTGAGTGACCCAACCTATGGGATCAAAGCCATAAAATTTGTTGAGATCCACTTTAGGGAGTCTCTGCCACATATGAGTCACAGGATCACAGAAAAATGGGTTAGAGTGAGGCCCCTTGGGATTGGATGACTAAGATATGTCCTATTGGGATGGTAGGTATTAGAACTAATAACCATTTTATATTTCCATGAGTTGGGACAGTTGGTCTGGGACTAAGTCCAATATGGTGAGATTTTCATTGATGGAAGCAAAATTTTGCTAGGCAGAGGAGTGGTTGTGTTCTATTTTGTTCTACAACTCATCACATTTAGTTGCCAAAGAGGAGAATTTGGTGGTGAACTTATTTCCTTGGGTATACATAGAAAGGTTATCTAAGAGTGGTACCAAGTCAATCAACATTGCGTGCTCAGTCTATTGAGATAGTCGTTTGGTAGTGGGGTGAACATGTCCACCAAAAAGGATAATTGGAGAGTTGTACCATGACAATTATCTCAACAAAATGATTCTATTGAGATAGGTCTCAAATAAGGGTGCAATTAGGACCTAGATTGTTATTTTTTTACTCATGTGGATTTATATTGCCACCTAAAAAAATACCGCACTCACGGGATGTTGAAATTCTCAATACTACAGTTTATGTAGGAATTTTATGATTTGTAGCCAAGAGTAGGGTTTCAAGGGTCCTGAGAGCAAGGAAGAGTCGAGTGTTATATATATTTGATATACATGTGAGGTCCAACTGTAGTACTTGACCCAATTTCTCATGGTGCTAACTAAGGAGGCTCGATCATACCCCTAGTCGTATTAGTTGATTACACGGGTAATGTAGATTAATCTTCATGAGCGTTGTTCTCAGTGCTGCTATAACAATGTAAAAAATCCATCACTACATTTAATAAAATAAAGTTTAGAGTGATTATCTACACAGAATTTAAATGTCTATGCTCAATTATGGATGAAGTATTTAGTATTTGGTTCATATTCCTCAAATATCAATCCTCAAGAACCAACACATTGTGTCATGTTAATTTTTACTTTGGTACAAATTCAGACTTCAATAAACATTTGAATGAAGTCTGGGTTAATGTTTAACATTTTTTATAATTTATAAATCCACAATAATCCAGTTACATCAATCAAAGTTGGAGAACGAAATCAGGTTGTTGGAAATCGACCAACATTGTAGAGGACTATTGAGCTTGATAATTTGACTTCCTCAAGAGAAACAAATGTTTAAAGAAGCAAAGGAGACCATCCTTAATCTATGGTTGAGAACCTTTGATAATGAAATCTACAAGATTTGATCTGTAGATATATTATTGCTCAACCATCACACTAGACTATCTCTAATTGGACCACCACAAATTCGAAGCTTCAAGGAACAACCAAGGTAACCATCTTAGCTAGAGGATATATAGTTGTCTTTTTTTTAGAGAGTGAAAACATAATTTATTTCTTAGAGGCCCACTATTTCATGGGTAAATATGAGCTTTAATGGAATTTATGTAGATCAAGTTTGAGAACATACAAGATTTTCCTGAGATATTCTTGATCCGGTTGAATTTAGAATTCCAGTATGAAACTTTGTTTGAAGTCGTTGGAATTTCTTTGGGGAAATTTATCTCGATACCATAGGTAACTAAGTAAAGAGTTTGCTCAAGAAAATCAAAATGTGGCCTCATCACCAACCTGAGAGGGGTATGAATAAAATTTGCTTAGATCCTAGAAACGACATTAATTTCATGCCCTAAGCAAATTAATTGACTCATAAATTAAAAACATCAGAAAACTTCAGTGCTATGGTGATTCCCAACTAACCATAGAGATAATGAAAGGGAATCATAAGCCAGAAATGTAAATCTTCTGATACATTATATGTGGGAGTATGCAATACTTCCAAAATTTCAACACACATCATACACACATTACAAGAAGATTTAATTTGAAAGGTCACAAGCTAGCAAACCTAGGCATAACTCCTACTCCAGGTGATGTCAAACTATGGTGACTTCACTTAAGGGAGTGTATGCGATCATCTCCAGATTGTCAGGTGATGATGTTGTTTTCATATATGATGAAATTTTGGAAGTGATTTTCTTTTGTATCCTAAACTATATGCAAATGGAAATGGCTATATAAACATACCAATTCATTGTGGCTTGTGATTTTCCTTGGAAACAAACTCATCTAGAAGAGATTTCGAAGCAATTGAAGAATTACAATAATTATATCTACCAAGTATGTGCCTTACCTACAATTATTCTTTTGTAGAAGAAGAGCATGGAAAATGAACATATTGAATTATTCTCTCAAAATATAAGGTGGTTGCTACATGTGATGCAATACATTTGTGAGGTATAGTATTCCTCGACTCTCTTACAAAGTGGAATGACCGACCTCATTATGCTTCCTATTGGATTGGAATCAACCTCTACTCTGCTACAAAACAGAATGGACTGAATTTTTCAAAAATCCTAACGAGGTTTCTCTTCTTAAATCATAATCCTAACCTCATGTCTCTTATGATATCAAAATACCGACCATTATAGGGAACCTAACTTGTTTCTATTTGTATATTTTCATGGAATAAAATTGTGTACATTCAGAATCATGATATAGGGCTTGTGCATAATAATATATTGAATCCAATCGTAAGCAATTTATATGCAGTGTAGATAACCAAATAATCATTCTCACAACATATATAACACTACAGTTGAGGTAGATTTCAAATTTAAGTTGTGAGAATAATGTAACATAGCATGGATTACTCATTACAACAAACAATAAACCTATAGAATTCATTCTACAGCATCCAAGACATGAAACCACAACTTCAAACAACATACTAGCTCAATTAAATAGCAACATGAACTTGTTTGCTTGAAATATGCAAACCAAACAATTGGTAGAGCAAGCGATTTCCACCCAACCGTAGTTAGTCCTCTATGGACACCACCCCCTAACTAAGATATGATACCACCAAGGAAAATAAGTAATGCATAATACTTAGGTTGGTCTATTAATTCACAAAGCAAGAATAAATAAACCCTTAGCATCCACAATACTTGCCTACACAACACAAGGAGGTCTTCCTTCTCTGCTCAATAGTCCCTCGGTAGTATCCTCCTTGCAATGCTATTTAGTGTGTTCATGGAAAGGTCCAAGATATTTTACTTCAACTCTAGTGGAAGTTATATTGGTTCTTGGCTTTTTCTGAACCTCCCATGGCTTCATCTCATGGTTCTTCTTTCATATGCTATGGCGGGATTCTTCTCTCAATAAGAACTCTCCTTTTTCCTTTTTCCCTCTTCCAAAAATTGTCTCCCTTTTTCCATTTGAATTTCCCTTCTTGTTACATGAGTGAAAGATAACAAGAGAGACCTAATTCAACTCTTCCTAGTTCCAATAATGTAGGGAACATGGCTTGCTAATGTTTAGGAAATTATGGCTTATATTGAGGAATTTGCTTCCTCCACTCCTATGAACCTATTTAACTTTGAAAACTCATATTTTGAAAAGAGTGAAGGTTCAAGGTAACATAAGGTAGATGTTTTTTGGCATAATCCCCCATCACCTTTCCCCTCTTGTGGTATCATAGCCCCTTTAGGCACTCTTTCTATGTCGGCCTTGGTCATTTTTTCATTAACTGCAAAAATAAATACTTAAAATATTCAAGAGGGTCAAACCAGGATATTACATCCCCTCCCCTTTGGAATAACAATGTCCTTGGTGTTTTGTTACCACAGTAATTTTTATGTCTTCATTCTTTAGCTATACATCCTATTCATTGTCTTTCTACACAACATTCATGTTGGCACAATTACTTATATTGAGGGGGGGTGAATCAGTATAAGAAATATTTTTCTTTTTCTTACTGTATTATACTTATTAATTTATTACTTTACTAGCAATAAGAAACATACAGTGTGTTATCTCTCAAAATGAATCAGTCAATTATTCCTTTTTGTAGGTGATAGCATGGTCATAAATTAGGGTCCTATATAATTTTTTTAATTTTAGAAGTGTCAAAATAAAGGATCTAAGATGTTATCCTAGAAATAAATCAATCAACAAAAGGTATTTCCAAAAAATCGAGAAAAAAAAATTTCATCAGCTAACATCTGTTTTGAAGTTGAAGTTAGTTGGTGAAAGCCCCGGGTTTCAACGGCTAAAGTGTGCTCTCAGCAACAAGCAAGCTGGTGAAAGTGTTAACACGGGTTTTCCTCCAACGACTCCAGAAACCCAAAAAGGATACGTCAGACACACGTCATACAATCATCATGGAGAGTTAATGGACGCAAATGTGTGATGACACCTTTTCATCACGTTTTAGCAGGACATCATGATAGATTGCGCTCACGAAATTCGTGGGGCGGACAAAGGAGGGTTTGAAGACGTGGCGCACTCTTAATCATCACTGCAACCAAAGGATAAAGTACCAGTCAGCTGATGACATCAAATCAAATCACCATTTCCTATTTCAAACTCACGGCTTTCAAAAATTTCTATTATGGGGTTTCATATTTCATTGATAACACTGAGTTGTTTTCACCAGCGCTATCATGTTCCTTATTAAGAAGTTTGTTGTTTCAGCCGTGTACGAATTAGTTGGTGATTAAGTTGCATATGGCAAGGAAGCAAGGAGGATGACTTCTGAGGAAAGAATTAGACAATTTATCCTTCTTACAGTCCTATCCAGAGGTGCAGAAGCGTTTCTCAGACGCAGGTTGTATGACATATGTGGAAAGGTTACAGGAAGGCTATCACCAAGAAATTGCAAGGATTTTTGCAAAGTCTTACGATGGAAAGAAAGCTACAGTGGGATCGCTTGAGCTGATAGTTGATGAAGCGACCATCGCTTCAGCAACTGGTTTACCCAGAACAAGCCAAAATTGGTTTAAGACAACAGTGACCAAGAATTTGGATTTTAGATCATACCTCAAGACAAAATTTTGAAGTATAACCTGGAATAAAAGTATCCTTGTGTCTTACCTTGAAGATGAATGGTAGGATCTGTTCAAAGGCATTCAGTTATACTTAACCTTAGAGGGCAGGTATGACAAGTTAATGTTATATCATTTTAAACTCTTAGATCACTTCACAGGGAAGGCCCTTCTAAATTTGCCTTTCTTTCTTCATAGAAGCCTAACCAAGGTATGTAATAAGATCAGAGTCAAACCATTCAGTATCAAATATGCCCTTTGTCATTATGGCCTGATCAAAATGATCATCTTGGAAGAATTGAGACAAAGAGAAATAACTTGGCAGCACTTTCTCTTCTGGGAAGGTTTTGAAACCCAAACTCAACCTGTAAATGAGCAGAAGAAAGCATGCAAGAAATAGTCAACCCCTCAGAGTAGCTCAAGGAGAAGGAGAGCTCTCCCAATGCCACCAGAAGAAAAAAATTCAAGCATAAAGCTCAAGAAATCTAAAAAGAAACTAGATTTTGAAACAAACTCAGAGCAATATACAGTAAAAAAGACAAATGTTCTAAATCTGCCATACACAGATTCAAACACAGAACCAGAAAAGGAAGATGAAAGTCTAGCCAACCAAAGTCCAGAGTACTCCATGGAACCTACACAGGATTTTGAAGTTTTTACCTCCAAAGATGAAGGTGAAACCTCAAGAAATAAGAAATTAAAGAAAACACAGAAGATTAAGGAGTTGAAAGAGGTAATAGCACAGCAAGAGGTTTTAGAAAGGGTGATAAAGGCAAGATATAAAGCCTTGCCATAAAATTTTGCAAAGACCAATGCAGTATTTGAGAAGCTGGCACGTGAAAGTATAAAGGAGAAGAAGAAGAAGAAGAAGATCACAAAGGATTATAACAGCTTATGGTGGTTAGCTAAGCGCCTGAAGAGGAAAATCAAAAAATTGAAGGCAAAAATTACCACACATCCAGATTTACAGGTGCTAGCATGGATTGCTGTAAATTTGCAGGGAGATCAATCAAATAAATAATGATTTGTGATGGAACAACAGCTTTGGATATGAAAGTTTTCCTTTTTGAAAAAACAGAGCTTTCACTAGCACAGAAGGCGCAATTATAACCAATTAGTTGTTGAAAAGCAGAGCTTTCATCAGCTAATTAGCAAATCCTAAGGCGAAAGAGCTAGTGAAACCGCAGAGTAAGAATTTTGAAGATTTGAGCTCGAACAGAGCATTTTTTGGGTGATTTAAAGGATAAGAGGATATCTAAAAGATGAATCACCAAATCATAAAATATTCAGTTTCAAAGATTCGTGGAGATTTTGGAGGAGAATGCTAAATTGGTCAAATAAAGTTTTGTTCACAGATGTTGAAAGTTTTCCAACTACTGTAGACATGTGTCCTTTCCTCCATGACACATCAGAAACATAGCAATGATGAAGACCAGATGTCGAAGACCAGCTTTGAAGACAGTTCGATTCATAGGAACTAGTTCTCAGTTATCCTATTGTATTTAGTTTTGTCTTCTGTTTTCTATATTTAGAAATCCAGATCCATTTTTCAGGGATCTGAGATCTATTGTAAAGGTTGTAAATACTTATCATTTTGATAAAGTAAAGGTTCAATTTTGGATAGCAGAAATACTCTATTTTATATAGACCTTTCATATGATAATACAAATCACGGTTTTCTCTCTCTATTGATGTCAGATTCTCATCTTTCTTTATGTACTTTTATTCAAGTTGTTTCAGCTGCAGAATGACTACCATCTCATTGGTTAGCTCATAACTTGATTAATAGTTTATTATCCTTGTTTATTAAACCCTACATTTGTATTTGGTTTATAAGCATTGTTTTCTCACCCACTTTAAAAACTATCTTATGATTATTGATCCTTGAGAGCACGGGTTCATTTGATTCTCATTTTGACTGTCTGAATAACATATTGTAATTGAGTCATCCCATTGATCCACACATACAAAATACAAAAACAAGTTTACTTTAAGTTACCAAGCATCTTTGACCCACAACCACAAAGAGTTTCTTGGAGTGATAACACATTGCACAATACTTAAATATTTAACATGGAAGCCCAAATGGGAGAAAACCACAAAAAGATTTCATCAAAATATATCCATAGGAAAAAACTTGTTACATACACCAATCTGTTACAATGTTTATAGGCACCAACCTAAAAGAAACACCAATCCCTTCTTTTGAGCACCAATTCAGCAACACATGTAGGCACCAGTCAACAGTTACAATATCTGCAAGCACCAACTTGTTGGAGACACTAATCTCTCTAATTGGGCACCAACCCAACAATATGTAGGCCCCAACCTACTGGAGACACCAATCTCCTCAACTTCTCTATCTGGATTAATTTCTTCTTAAATTGTCATATGTGCATAAACATCACATCACTTCAGGATTCCACCTGCATAAATCTATTGTTTCAACAGTTGCTCTGTGGTTGTTGAAATTACCATAAAACTCTCCACATGTTCACAATTAACGAGACTTCATATGTTCCTTGTTTTATCTCACACCTCCCTGCCACCCTTAGACAATTAAATTTCCCTCTTTTTCATTCTCTCGCATCCTCGAACCTTGGAGCCTCAACTTCCACACGCTTACTCACTTTCACATCCGCATACATCCACACTACATTGGATTCGAGAATCGTTATTTATACATCGAGCCCATACATCCAAGGCTTTGTATACATATCAAACAATCATGTTCATGGGGTCAGCTCTAAATCCTTTAAATCTTCATCAAAACCGAGCTGTAAAAATCCTTTAAAACTAGTACAAACTCCTCTTGTTTTTGTGCGTTCTGTTCACAAGTTACTGCACATACCCTCAATGCTCAGAAGCCATCGTATGTATCCAAAAATTAATTCATGATCGTCGATATGTTCATTGGCCATTAGAACACAAAAAAAAACTTCATCACTCTACATTTGTTTGATCATTCATTGATTATATCTCGATCGTCGATTGATCTAGTTCCTCAAGTATCAAGACCACTGGGTCACTAACCCACCATGCTCCCAATTATTTTCAAGGGTATGTTCATACTCTGATCCGGTATATCGAGCCACGGGGAACCAGGATCACCGAGTCACCAGTCCACCAGGCCTAGGAGCTCACCGGCCCACCGGATTGCCTTAATACTTTTCTACATTTTGTGTCTCAACCATTGGGACCACTGGGTCACTATCCTACTAGCCCCTAGTCCCTTTCGATGTTGCGCTTTCTGATGCTCAAATCTGGTATACTAGGGTATCGTCCCACTAGGCCCCCGAGACTTCAACACTGCAATGCTCCTTTGATCTTTTGATATCCGATATGAGATATATTAACCAGGCCATAATGTTGATGTGGAAGATGAAATAGTCTCCACATGGAGCCATTCCACATGTACTGGATGGCATGGTTGTTGACATCAACACATCCTCCGACCTTGTTTGGACACCATGCTAACTCGACATAAGTATGTGGCCTAACACATGGCACTGATGTGGTTGCTTTCATAGCTCTTATGTGGGATCGTCATGGTTGTTATCGTGGCACTGATGTGGCATCGGCCACCATCCCACCGGGCACTGGGAACTTGGGACTTCAATTTCTTCTTTCAATCCTTTACTCTGATCCGATATACCAAGTTGTCGGTTGACCGGGATCACCGGGCCACCATCCCACTATGCCCCCATAATTTCAACACTTCGTTAATACACCTCACTTCAATTTGGTCCTTTGATCTGAGTCAATGATCGCTCAGATGAACGGTTGAGATCAAATCTTGCTTAAGATCAAAATTTCATGGGAGTCACGGTTCAACCGGACCACTGGAGCATCAGTCCACCGATCCACTGAGGTATTGTCCCACTAGCCCCCTGAAACTTCAACATTGTGCATGATATCTTATATATGATATTATTTGTCCCCACCACCAGGGAACTGCACCACCAGGCCACCATAACCTAAGAAACTTTAACTTTTCATTGATAAGCATTCACTTTGGTTCAGTATACATTGGCCCATCGGGTCACCGAGTCCACGGGCCTTCAACACCACCCTTTCACTCCTTTACTCTGGTATGTCAATATATGATATGTTGAGTCCATGGACCTTCAACACTGCCCTTTCACTCCTTTACACAGAGTTCCCTAACTCGTCCATTCACGTCCAAACCATGTAAAAATGTATTTGCAATATAAACCTTTCAAAAGAAATTTTCCATATGCATGTGGGATAAGTCAATTGTGCGACTCAAACCTTTAAAACTATTTTAAAATTCTTTCTCTTTTGGCTTCCTCAAATCCTGTTCCTCCATTTCTCTTTAACAAGGTCATCTCGTCCAACTTCCATTCACCATTTCTCTTCAAACCTATGCAGCCTAAATTCGTTATGGTTGACTATTTTCACACAGTTATCTCGCCTTTGCAGTCGCTTGTATACAGATCTCTCTACAAGATTCCTACAACTCAGAAGCCCTTCAACTTCTTTGCTTCCTCTGTCTGGTACGATTCAAAAAATGGATGCTTCCTTGATCTTCTCTTTTTCCTTAGTAGTCTTCCCTTGTCTTTGACGCCAATGAAAACATTATTTCCAACAATCTCCCCTTTTGTATTTGATGGCAACCCTTAGTCAATATCCCCCTATTTGTAATTTCTCTTAGTAAATTTCCCCCTATCTGTAATTGCTCCTTGTGTCTTAAATTATTCCTTTGTCTACAACTTCTCCTTCTTAATCTTTAATCTTCCCTTTGACATCAATGGAAAAGGGATTTTATCCCCCTTACACTCTACTCTTTATTCTTTGCTCTGCAACCAACAACCTTCTATCTTTTTGTGGCTCCCCCTAAGCTTGTGATTCTCTTGAAGTGTTTCAATGATTGGTTGGAATGGGTACCACTCCAAATTTCTTTATGCGATACTCGAATGTCTCTTTAGGAATACGTTTTGTAAATATATCAACAATTTGTTCCTTTGTACCAATATATTCCATCTTGACATTTTGTTCTGTGACGTTCTCTCTTAAGAAATGATATTTGATTGGAATGTGCTTTGTCTTCGAATGCATAACAGGATTCTTTGAAATATTTATTGCACTAGTATTGTCACATATAATTTATATTGGTTGATTATACTCTACCTTAATGTCCTTTAACGTTTGTTTCATCCAGATCACTTGTGTACAACATGTTGTTGTTGCAATGTATTATGCTTCTATTGTGGATAGAGAAATTGAAGATTGCTTCTTGTTCGACCAAGACACTAGATTGTTGCCTAGAAAGAATGCTCCACCACTAGTGTTCTTTATATTTTTGTCATCCACACTACCTTCCCAGTCTACATCTGTATAGGTTGTCGGTGTAAATTGTGTACCTGTGGGATACCATAAACTAAACTCCAAAGTTCCTTTTAGACATCTAAATATCCTTTTTACTGCCTGCACATGTGTTTCCTTTGGTGCAGCTTGAAACATTCCAACTAAACCTACTACCTGCATGATATATAACCTTGAAGTTGTCACATATAGTAGGATTCCTATCAATGATCTGTACAGATTTTGATTAGCTTCCTTTGATTCATCCTCTTTCCTCATTTTACATCCAGTGACCATGGGTGTGTTGACAGGTTTACATTCTTCCATTTCAAACCTTTTCAACATCTCCTTGATATATCTGGTCTAAGAAATGAATATGCCTTTCCTGGTTTGAGAAATCTGCAACCCTAGAAGAACGATACTTCTCCAAGCATGGACATCTCAAATTATCTTTGCATTTCTTCAGCAAAAGTTTGGCCCATTCTATCAGTGTTATCATCGAAATTTCATCCGCAAATGGTTACAGGAATCCAGCATCTCCAAACACCTATTAGTTCACCCACAGCTTCAAAAATGAATTTCCAAAAGGCACAAACTATACAACCGGTTAAAAAATTAACATGCGCAGAAGAACTACAGGAAGCACGCGCACATGTGCATGTTAGAAACGTCAGAAAAGCGCACATGCACCCGAGGTGCGACTGTGTACAATAAAAGCCGCACACTCCTGAGAATTGCACATTTATGGTCCTTGTCGTCCTCTCACCCACTTCTAGTTCATCTCCCAAGTCGATTTGACCCTCAAATCCTAGCTGAACCTGAGTGCGGGGATGGTCAAAGACCTAAGGGTGCCCTAAAGGGCCCCCTGTTCACACTAAAGACCGGTTGGATAATGCCTCAAAGATTTTCTATAAAAAGAGGCCATGGGTGCACTATGAATTCAAGAATCTCATTGTATTTTTATGCTACCTCTATCCTCCGACAAGGAACCTCTTTTATTCTTGGAGCATACTAGCATCATCTCATTAAGCTATTCACCTCACCTCTTGAGGGAATAAGCTTGGATTTTTTCACCATTTCCTTTCTAGTTTGCCATTTGTAAGAAGAGCTCTCACATAGGGGACTCAAGAGCCATCCCTTGGAGGAAGAGGGGATCCATAAGTCCCCCTTTTCCTTGTTGTTTTCCCACTAATACAATCTATCCATTGGTGGGATGAATATTGGCCAATTGTTTGATTAATTTTGGTTCTAATTTCCTTATGCATTGTAGTTTTGTTTCTTTAGTTGTTATTAGCTTAGTTGTTTGTTTATTTCATGTCATTGAGTCATTTGACTCATGCACTAACTTCTGTCATGTTTAGCTGACCCAACTAGACTTGCAAGTGTCACTCTTTTGCTCATTCAACTGTCGAAAAGGATACAATAGATTGGCGACTATACGGGGGAAAGGTATCAATTTCCTCCCTATTTGGGTTGTTTGAGCACTTCTTTTTTATCTATTTACCTTGCAGGGATCATAACTGGCCCAGGCCTACCTGCAAAGAGCTGAATTCAGAGATGGAATAAGATAATTTCATTTAAAATTTTCTTCTCGGACACGTATCAGAATGTGCACGGGTTTTTCAGCCCACATGCGCATCTTTTGAGCACGTGCACCAACAACACTATGTTTCCCAACGCATTTTGCACATGGTGTGCCAATAGGTCCTTGTTTCTCTACGCATTGGTGCCACATGTGCCTATGTCTAAACTGGGGCCCGTGCATCTGTCCAAAAATCCAATATTGTAAGAGTTGTTTGTGATGTTTGGAAGGCCCCTAGCCTTCTAAATATTGATTTTGTGCAATTTATAAATGCACCACACTTAGATTCCCTCACCACGTGAAGGGTTAGTCAAAACATATGCACTTAGGAGGTTTAAAAGAACCATATTTCTCCTCTCTTGCTTTCATTTTGCCACATGGATGGCTTGTTTTGATTGTAAAAGTTAAGTTAAGATCATTTGATATCACATATATAAACACTTGCATTGGGACTAGAAATCAAAATTCAATCATTGAGTATGCTCTTCTCTCGCACCATGGAGTGATCTTGAGAATCAGAAAAAACAAATGAGGGAATATTTCATCTCCCTTAAAAAACAAAATCTTTTAGGAGAGGACAAAGCCCCCCTAGGGCCCCTCTTAGTTTCTTTTCAAAAAATCTTAAATTTGTAAGGGCCCATACATGCCCACATGTTGCAAATATTAGGATAGTTTTTTAAGCTACTTTATTAGTTTACATCACTAGGGGAGTTTAAATATTATTGTAAAGGGCCCACGCATGCCCACATGCTTGTAATCTAGGATAGTTTTTGAAACTTTCCTAGATTAAATCACATTAGGGAGTTTAAAGGATTGGTAAGGACCCATATGTCCACATGCTAGTTCTTTAGGGACTTTAAAATTCCGCAAGGTTGTACCAATGACATCTAGTAAGATACGTAATCAAGACTTGTAAAGGACCACACGAAGTCCACATGCTGCAAAGTGACACCTAACTTATTAAAAATTTGGCACATTTTATCACTTGCTCACACACAAAGTCACTACTCACTCACATAATTTCATCTTGAATTGTGGAGGTTGAAGTAGGTTTCCTCCCAAGGGATTTCGAAACGTCCCACTATTTCTTGAAGGAATTATCCACTCCCACTTAATTCAAATGAGATTGGTTCACACCCCCAATCTCTCAAAACAACAACATCTAGAATTTTTCTAAAAAACTCACTAAGTTTTCCTCCATAGGAGGTGCCAAAAGAAACTTTTTAGTCTAGGTAGGATCTCAGGGATAGGCATTCAAAAAACTCCCCGTTATCTGGTTCTCACGTCTTCAAACATTAGAAGTTGACAAATAGGGAACTTTAAAATCCTCCAAGTCAAGTCTTCCTACACCATAAGGCAGGGAGATACCCGTGAAGGGTCAAAGGCCGAGGTCTGGTTGTTCTCTGCATCCCCCCTTGAGGCACCCACCTCTTGGAAGGGATCTCGTCCGTGACCCATTTTTTAGGCCGAAAATCTAAATGTCGCACATTAACAGAGGTACCTAGTGACCAATTTTTAGGACATCTACCCAAGTGGCAATTGTGAGCTACAATTGCACCTTGATCGGATTTTGTGTGTCTATTGGGAAATATCGCTAGCTCTTTCGGGATATGCACCTTCTGCCCCTCATTATAACCGATTATTTCATCCTTCACTAATTCCTCTTCCGGTGGCTTCAGACCCCACTATTGAGTACTATTGGAAGCTCCAATGTTATTTGAGAGGAAGGACATTACGTCTTTTTAGGACACGAGCATTTGTTTTCTTTGTTCTCCCACGTGGACAAAATCCACCTACCCACATGTATGCTTCTTGTCAATTGATTTATGTGTGATGCTTTTTTGATTACATACGATTGTGAGATATGTTGTGAAGGTCCAAAATTATACAAAGACTCTTGTTCATTTATTTCTCTCATCATCATTCACACGCATTTCACTTTGCTAGTTGTACAACATAGGGGACCCACAGAACCCTTGTCGTTCCAGACACTTGCAGAAACTCCCTCCTCTTCTAGGAGGAGTTCCTAGTCTTGCCAACTCATGGGCTCAACCCTCTCATGACCCTATGAGTGCTATTATATTGGGATCATCTTTGCTTAGTTCCACTTTACTTGGGTCCACTTCCCAAGGTCAACCATCCGCTAGCTCTCCTTTACAAGGAGGTAAGTGAAAGACTTCTTCTCAAGGAGGAAGTACAACCCCACCTAACCCCCCTCAAGGGTCAGGTACACAAACCACTCACACCATGGCTGGAACCAATCCTCCACCACCACTCCAGATGCCATATTTGGCCTCCCTCAACATACCAAATCTGAGCAAACTCACGAATGATTCTATATTGCACGACCCCACATGGCCCGCAATGCCTACCAAATTACCTTCGGACATTCTCAAGTTTGAAGGAAACGCGAGAGAAGATCCTGCCAACCATGTCATGACCTTCCACCTATGGTGCTCTTCAAACAGCATCATGGACGACTCCGTCCAATTAAGGTTATTTCAGCGCACACTCACAGACCCATCAGCCAAGTGGTATGTAGACAAAAAATCAGGGTCCCATGTGACTTTTGAATCGTTGACCAAAACATTTTTGACCTTCTTTCAACTACCAATCCGCCATGACAATGGTCTAGAACTGCTCTTAGAGTTTAAACAAACCACATCCACACATATCGTCGACCACCTTCATGAATGGAGTCGGCAACATGGTTTATGCAAAGCAGAAACCACCAAGAAACAATGCCTCGACTGGTTTCTTAGATCACTCTTCCCTCTCCTTGCCAAATATGTGGCCTCCACCTTCCCCCAAAGTGAAGAGGAAGCCATCAGCAAGGCTCAACAGTATGACCTCATTTATTCACAGTCATGATACTTATATACGGTACTACTCGACACCTCGAGACCCATACCATTTGGCCAGGACAAACCTGGGATGTCTCACTCAGTGGATGGATTGATTGGTACCACAACACACCACAATTTGTACATTCAACCACCACCCATGTATGGTACACCTCAACATCCATCGATGTATGGAGGAGCCCCTTATTACCCTCCTTCCCCTTATCAGTAGCCATACTCTGTTGTTTCCCTCCCACCCATGAGTGGACCCACATTGGCACCCATGATGCGCCTGACTGTTTAGAAAAGTTATGGTACCCCCTCTACCTCAGCTTACATCCTGAGCACTAAAGAAAGAACTACACCTTCCTATGCACCCTACGGGTCATCACCACAAACTAATCCGTACTTTCCATTTCTTGGTCCTCCACAGCCCATTGCTCCTCCACAAGGACAACCACACCCTGGGGTTGACTTTGTTCAACCCTCTCCCATTCAGCAATTTCAAAATTTTGAACAACTGAATACGGAAAATCCGGTCCATCAGTCGAATAATGCCAAAAAGAAAGGGAAAAACCAAAACAATAATAACCCAAACCCAGGGGGAAACAACCCCCAACAAAACCAACCTGCTGGGGGCAACCATAATCAGGGGAACCAGAACCCCCAAGGGGGAAATAACAATAAACGCCAAGGGAGGAACAACAACAACAACCTCCGGATGAACTTCCCTTGTGCCCCTTTATGGTGAGCATGGTCATTATACTCACCATTTCCCCCAAATCGTTGACTTCAAACGAAAGAAAGATTCAATGAAGGTGCCACATCCTCCAGCGTCGCCTGCCCCTCAGCAGGCCCCACAACAGTATTTGCAACAACTACCCCCGGTTGTGTTATAAAACCCAATTCCACACCAAGGTGTGATGAATATCTAGCAGGAGATGCATCCTGCCCCACCACAGCTGGGATAGTATCAAAACCCTGGGAATCCGGCGGATCGCAATATCCTCCTCACTAATGAAGAAGAAATTCTTCTACAAACACGCAGTCGTCAATACAGCGCACCCCCTGAATCTACTCCCACCACTTCGGAAGCAGTTCTAGTTACAACCGAACAACCGATTCCTCGCCCTAATAGTGACCCACCCATTTGTATTCCTCGCATCCCATTACGACGAAATGTCAACAACCATCAAGCTAGGGCATCACACAATTACAGTATGGTCGATGACTTGGCACAATCTCATGTAGCCATGTCGGTTTTGGAGGTTCTCCAAACTTTTCCCACTCAACGGAAATCATTTATTTCCGCCTTGGGGGCAGTTGAACCTGTTGATACTAGATTCATCACATTTGATCTAGATTGTGGGAACCCCGTCTCCCCGCTTTGGTAGCTTTCCAGATACCATTCAAGATTCAGAACATCACAGTTCATCGATGCATCACTAATGAAGGTGAATCCACATGCATCATGTCCAAAACGGTATGGCAGAAACTTGGCTCCCCTGAGCTAATACCATCCGCCATCACTTTGAGAGCTTATGATGGACGACCATCCTCTCCTAAGGGGCTCTTTCAAAATGTCCCCATTGAACTCGAGGGAAAAACCATTCTTATTGACATTGAGGTTATCGACACCCCGCTCTATTACAACATCTTGTTTGGACGTAGATACATGTAGTCTATGAAGGTTGTGGCCTCTACTATGTTTTGAACAATGATGTTCCCCCGCAATGGGAAGATCATCACCATCGACCAAGTTTCACATTATGAACCCAACCATTCCTCCAACATCGATAACATCCTACCTCTTGTCCACACTAATTTCGATGCCTACCCACTCGTAGAGATGGGCCCCAGAATTTTCAAGGACCCATCCTTGCTAGGGATATTCCATGGAGCACCCCTGCTCATACACCCCTCGCCAAAAGTGTGTGTCGTATCTTCCAACGAAACTGACAATAGAGATACCATTCCTCCCATAGAGGCTTCTCCACTCCCTAAATCCCCACTAACGGAAGAAATCCTACCTCAGGAACCCCTTGATAACCCTCTGACACCACACACCCCTAATTTCACCCTCCCCCAGGGTCAAATCCTGGTTCGGGAGACAATCCCCCAAGCCATTACTCAAATCCCCTTCTTCTACCCCCCATCGGGCGTACAATATTTTTAGGTAGCCGCAACGCTTACCATTCCCAACATGGTGCCCATTTTGGTATGGTATCTACACCCACCCATGATGGTCCCTCAACCATCCCTCCCTCCCTAAACAAAAGGAATCCCGATGCAAATTCCAATACTAACTCCAACTGCACTACCTTCACCCCCACTTGCCATCTCCCCCACCACATCTGGGGGTAGATGGAAGAAGAACAAGACCAACACTCCACTTCCTCCATGAGTTCAACCTCCTTGTGCACTATGTGAGAAAGAAGGACACCCCACAAATAGATGTCCCTCTCTCCCTGAGTTACGCAATCTGATCAAACTTCCTCGAGCAACCACACTTCTCATCGCTTCACCAATCACACCTAGTACTTCCACTGCATCCCCTACTACAGGCAGTAAAGGACTACGAACCAGATTCGCATGTGCCATCTGTTTAGAGTATAGCCACTACACTCACCATTGCCCGACACTACCTCAATTTTCACAGACGCTACCAGTAGTATGCCAAAGCTTTCAGCAGGACCCTTCCCCCCCCAAGTCATCAAGTACCTGATTCATTGACATCCATTATGTCACAACTTTAGTCAATGAATGGATGAGATGTCCTTGCTCTCTCTGTGACTCACTTGATCATTTCACATACCAGTGTCCCACGATCATTGAATACAGGCGTCGTCAAATGGCCCTTATTCAAAATCCTCCAATCACCCCACTTTCAGTGATACAAGTGATTCCCCCTACTCCCTCTCTAGATAATGTTCACATCATCTCCCCTGAACCTGAGACACTTCCTACCCCTCCATGGTTCCTGGATAGACTGTCTGAGGATTTTCCCCCAAATCCCCCCAATTCTCTAGTTCATTTCCCTCAAGAAATTTTACCCCCAACCATAGTCTACAACCCACAGTTTCTAGACATTTGGTTTATGTCAAGCACGCTATCGCACCATAGTTGCGATACCCCCTCTACATCTTCAGCCCCTAAAGAAAATCACACGGTGACAGTCACCATTATTCCTTCCCCGGATCCCCTATATTCTCTCACTTTCCACTGTGACGAAGATATCCTAGAGGAACTAACTGCAACCGATTGCCCATGGAATGCGCTCCATCACAGAGTGCTCTTTCTCTCACAGGAAGCCTTTGACCCTCCTAGTCAATCCTCCATATACGAAATCGAAACAAAGGATTCCATTCCCTCTTGGAATATAGACTAGTTCAATAACTCTATCTCGACCCCTGATGCTTTTGAAGAAGGAAACATGGCCAACATTTTCCCCACTGTCAAAATTGACATTTCCATCAAACCTGGAATCGTAGAAGAAATCACCATTGGCATCGCATGCTCCCCTGAAAAAATCACACCTTCCAAAACTCTCTTTTAGGAATACTGGGACATTTTTTCCTGGTCATAGACGGAGATGCCCGACCTTGATCCTTCTATTGTCAAACATTGTATCGAAACATGGCCAAATATCACCTCTATACGACAAAATCAACGCCCACTGCACCCATCCAAAGCAGCGGCTATCAAAGCCGAAAGTGACAAACTACGCGTTGTTGGGTTCATATACCCCATCGCATACACATCATGGGTCTCCAACCCCATCCCTGTTAACAAAAAAAAAGGCACCATTCGCGTCTGCACCGACTTTTGCGATCTCGATCACGCTTGTCCCAAAGACAACTTCCCTACACCTTTCATCGACCAAATTATTGATGACTGCGCCGGCCATGAGGCCTTATCCTTCATGGATGGGTTTTCTGGCTACAATCAAATACAGATCCACCCAACAGATCAGTATAAAGCAACATTTACCACCCCATGGGGTACTTTTGTGTATCGTTTCATGCCTTTTGGACTCAAGAATGCCGGTGCGACATTCCAAAGGGCCATGACTTACATTTTCCACGATATCGCTCGCATCATCCTTGCTTACTTGGATGACCTCAACGCTCGATCCAAGAAATGCACTCAACATCTAGAAGACTTATGGGTCGTCTTTCAACGATGTCGGCAGTACAATATCTACTTGAATCCCCTCAAGTGTGTCTTTTGCGTCACCTTCGGTCGCCTCCTTGGGTTCATCGTTTCCCAACAAGGCATCACAATGGACCCCCTCAAGGTCCAAGATATCAGAGAAATTCCACCACCATGGAATTTGCACCAACGGCAGAGCCTACAAGGCAAAGCCAAATTTTTGTGAAGCTTTGTCCTAGATTATGCCACTCGCACACACAGTTTTCTTCGTTTATTGCGTCATGATATCCCATTTCGATGGGACGAACATGCTCAAATCGCTTTTGATGATTTAAAAGCGACACTCTCCAACGCCCCTTTGATTAGTCCACCTGACTATGATCAAAATTATATCCTCTACTTGTCAGCCTCAATCGTATCAGTAGCAAGAGTTCTCGTCCAACTAGGGGATGATGGTCACGAACATGTAATTTACTACATCAGTGAAAACCTTTCAGGGCCACCCGTGAAGTACAATCATGAAGAGAAAATCGCCCTCGTGGTTGTCCTCACAGTCTAAAAGTTGCATCATTATATCTTTCTTCACACTACCAAAGTCGTGGCAGATTCCAACACCATGCAAAACTTTCTAAGTCGACGAAAAATTAATGGAAAATTTGCTCGATGGATCGTCATCCTTCAGAAATACGACTTAGAGTTTTCAACTCCCAAAATAAAGAAAGTGCTCGTCCTTGCCAAACTCATCACGATGTTTCCCTCAGACGTTGCTAGTTCGCCCACCAATACGAACTTTCCCGACGAACACCTCTTCTACATCCCCTCGGATGACCCCTGGTATGGCGACCTTCTCGTCTACCTTCGGACACAAAAGTTTGGGACTCACCTCTCCAGAGATGATCGTCGGCGCATTTTCCATCAGTCCCCTTGATCTATCCTTATCTATGACATCCTATATGGATGAGGGGTCAACACCATACTTCGTCGATGTTTGACCATCGACGAAGCCGATAGAGTCTTGAATGATTGCCACGGCGGTGCCTGCGGTGGCCACCTCTCAGGGATGTCCACCACCTAGAAAATAATTTGAGCAGGCTACTTCTTGCCCACATTGTTTCATGACTGCATCAATGTTGTGAAGTGATGTGACAAGTGTCAGTTGTATGCAAATAAAGCACGAGCACCACCTGCTCTTCTACACCCCTTCATCACTGTCGCCCCCTTTTTCAAATGGGGCATAGACTTCATGACTTGCAATCCTCCATCTAGCAATGGACACAAGTACATCATCGTGGTAGTCGATTACTTTACCAAGTGGGATGAATCCATGCCTACCTTCAACAACACCACTGACACTGCATCATGTTTCTTCTTTAATCACATCATTTCCCACTTCGGCATCCCACTACAACTATTCCTCGATCACGGCAAACACTTTGAGAATGAGATCTTCGTTGAACTTTCCTCAAATTATGAATTGGTTTGAATGGCAAAATTTTATTCTTGTGGTTTATTAGCCAAATTTGGTTTTTATAATCAATTTTTGGTCTTTTGAAGCCAAAATTGGCCCCTCGGCCTTTATGCAGAGTGTTTCTGTTTGGTTTTTTCGAAATGTAAATTTTAAAAAAAAAAAAAAAAAATTCCAAAAAGTTATATTGGCCGAGGGCCAATCTCCAAGACACCGAGAGTTAGAACCATTTCATAAACCAACAACCAACACACAAGCCAGCGCCAACGCCAAACTCCAAAGCACAGCCTCGGGCTCACTTCATCGAGAGAACACGTGACTGTTGGCTCATATAAACAAACAAATTTCAGTTTACCACGTGAATGTGGGATATTGCCCACAGAAGCCAAAAATAAAATAAAGGCGCAGGCCTGTTTTCTACCATGAATTCCTCATTGGACATCTGGCAATATCCCGTTTGAACACAAAATTGGAGGCAGTTTCTTGTTCCATCCATCGCTAAGGAGTTTGGAAGCTGTGGAAGTGAATTCTTAGGAGCCAAAATTTCGCCACGATGTATATGATGAGAGTTACAGGTGTGAGTCGAAAGTCAGATGTTGGTTTTCCTCAAATTCTTGACCAAACAAAAGGCCCGTATACAAAAGGTTGAACATGCACTCCAGTTTGCGGAGACAACGATGTTAAAACCTCAAGCAGAAGTTAAGGTGAAAGAAGAACAGCTAATTTGACAAACCAAAATGTGTTTGCATTTAAGTATACGCCTCATGTTCTAATCCTGCTTGATCTTCGTGTCTGGCAACTTCATCAGACAGTTTTATAATATTTACAGCATAAATTGCTACATGAGTGGCACAAGGAAAGTGTGTTGATTCTAAGCTACTTTTTGTTTTACATTTTCACCAATGAAGACAATGCCAAATGTTTGAAGAGACCAAGCAGATAGGAAGGTACCTTACAAGGAGTCCAGATCTTTTAATTCTTGAAGGCCACACCCTTTGAAGTTATAACTCAAAGATTTGGAATTTATTAATGAGAGTGAATAAAGGGTTTGAATTCTGCTATCTGGAACTTTGTTTCAGAACAATTTTGAAGAGTATTTCAACACACTCTGTTTGGCAAGAGAAACCTTTGTTGATCGCATTGTGCAATTTAAGAAACACCAAAGTAAAATCTTTCAAGAAATGGTGAAGGAGAAGATAGTTGGACGCTATTTTGTGCAGCAGATTTCACATGGGGATGAAATCAATCTCGATCTTGGTCCAGAGAAGACTAATATTGACTGTGATCCTATTTTGGTCCACGAAGATCTGACATCTGATGTAAGGATCAACAAAGATGGCTTCAATTTCCATGGGATTATAAGAGAGGAAAACTCAGGTTTCATGAATCTCGAGAAAGAAATGGAGCACAATTTCATAACGCAGGCCTTCACAGATGAAGAATGGCTTGCCAGCTCAGACATAATTGCTTTCTCTCTTTCTTGCAGCCTTCCTGAGACGAACTTCAATTGCTTGAAACTTTTTGAGTCTCTATCTGGTATAGGTGTCCGTATCAAAGAATTACAAAAGAAGGTTGTCCTTCACTTGTTGCTGAGTTGTATGGGAAGTCATTACTGTGGCTTTGAAACACAAGGTGTTATCCCTGACATTGTAACTATGGCCAAGGGCATTGAGAATGGATTTCCTCCTGGTGTTGTTGTAACAACTCCAGAAATTGCTCAAGTGTTAACACAACGATCTCACTGTGTTACTTTTGGTGGAAATCCAGTCTGAACTACTGGTGGCCATGAAGTGCTAAAAGTTTTAGACAAAGAAAAATGACAAGAACATTGTGTTGTTGGGGGTGCTCATCTAATCATCCGTTTGAAATAACTTCAAGACAAATATGAAATCATTGGAGATGTAAGAGGAAGAGGTCTAATGGTTGGGGTTGAGCTTGTAACTGATCGAACTTCAAAAACACCAGCCAGAGAAGAGACTTCACTTGTGTTTGAGAGGATGAAAGATCTGGGAGTGTTGGTTGGAAAAGGGGGAATGTATGGAAATGTCTTCAGAATCAAGCCTCCAATGTGCTTCACGAAGGAAGATTCTGATTTTCTTGTGGATGTTATGGACTATTCACTGTCAAAACTTTAATTTACTTTCCACAGTTTGGGACAGGTTTGTACTTTGTTTCAGTGAATCTCATTTGCATCCTGAAGATAGCTTTCCATGTAGTGGTTTAATCACAGTTTCCCGGGATCGTTGGAGCTGAGGCTTATATTGCCAGCCTGTTACTGGATTTATTATCTTTACAATTGAAAAGTGCTAGTCCTTGCGGCTTCTATTTCTCAACAATGCAAGATTGGCCAAAGAACAGTGCGTGATCCATGTGGAGCAGTTAGATAGAGGTGGCAGAGTATCCTTGTTTTGAGGCATTTTAAATACAACTGGAAGTCAAACACCAGATCATCCAGAGCAGATCAATGATCCAGGATTTGAGGCAATGGTTGAGAAAGATCAAGGAACACATGGAAGAGGTTAGAGCACCGATCCTCCAACTGGCAGCAAATCTCCAACAACCTCAAGCATTCAATGACTTATGCATTCATTGGTTTTTGATGTTGTTAGAATCTGTTCGCCAGCAAATCTTAAATAGCCTCCAGTATGCCAGATGTCGAGGTAGCAGTTACAAATTTTAACCTTCCTTTTGGTTTGCGTTTTTGTTTTTTTTTGAGACAGTCTACAGGTGTCGAAACTTTTGTAACTGCTTTTCTATTTTTAGAAATCAGAGTTATGAGCTCAAGTGTTAGAGGACTGAGATATATTTCTTATTTATACACATGTAAAAGAAAAAACAGGGGTTCGGGCTGAGTAGGAGAGGGTTCGACCTGTGTGAGGGGGTTCGACCTGTAGGAAATTTTTTCCCTTTTTGCTGGACAGTGGGTTGTGTTTGGCCAGAAAACATTTTCTGTAATCTTTAGATGACTGATCAGTAATAGACATGTTGTTTACAGGATTCTTGTGCGGAGGTGTTGGTGGCATTTCCCTTATCTGTTAAGTGTTTTCCTGTTATCATTACGCTTGTTTTCAATTTCTTATTGTCAGAAGATAGCAACAGAGCAGAATTTATTGGCAAATACTCTGCATCTTTTCTTTTGATAATCCTTATGTTACTCTTCTAAAAATATCAGTTAAGGAATTCTTAGCTGCTCCTTTGCTTGGCTTTTTCCTCCCCTATTTCTTTCTCAAATCGACACCATCAAAACTTAATTCGATCCAACATTTCCGCTACCTTTCCCTGTGTAAGAACTTTGTCCAGATCTAAGAGTGAATCACACTTTTAAGCGCAGACCCCATTTGCCCAATGGCCCTCCTTGCTGTCCCAAACTAACCATTTAAAAACCAAAACCCCAACCCCATACTTTCATAGCTAGCCTAAAATCCATCCCATACAAACCAAGTTAAATCAAAAAGAGAGAGCCCTCTCTGAGTCTTGGAGGGCTAGATCCAAGAATCCAAGTGGTTCGAGGTTACCTCTGTGATTGCCTCCACAGCCTTAGGCAAATTACAGAGCGTTAACATTTTGGCGACCACACTGGGGACGCGAGATTTCGAGTTCTCAGG
>SNQJ01S0036877.1:0-11924 GCA_010110895.2 Picea sitchensis
CTGAGATCTTCATCTTTTGTAGGAATATTTTCATGACTCTCTTCATGAGCCATACTTGGTGAATGCCTCCTTGAAGCTTGAGGTGATGATATAATCTTTCTTCTTGAAGGATGAGAACTTGGATCTACAAGTTGACATTCTCCTCTTGTGAGTTTCAACCTTGTGAGAATTAGAAAACAAAACACTTGCAAATAATCAAGCCTTCAAAAACCTAAGCTCTGATACCAACTTGATCTGAAAATGATAAAGGCTTGTATTCTTGAAAATATTTGCAAGCTTTATTTTAGTGTTCTTATGCAAAAGGATCAATTTGCAAACACAAATTTTTATAGAAATTACACATTCAAGATGCAATAATAACCAACAAAATACAGTGAACAGTAAACACATAACACAACAAATGATAAAGGAGTTCACCCCTCTCTTGGGCTACATCTCCTGGTCCAGCTTCCAATGGATATTTTATATTATTTGCTCAAAGTGATAAAATATGTTCTTTACAATGCTCAAAATTCCAAATAGATGGCTCCAATGGCTTCAAAACGTCCAAAAACCCCTAGTTGGGCTTTTTCGGCACCTGATTTGGCCAAAATTTGAAGAAGATAGGCTTCCTGGAAGTTCCCCTTCAAACTTGCTATCTATGGATCACCAAAATGCACCTATGTGTGTCGAACCTAGACTCTACGCTCATTTTCGTTCTAAAACCTAGCACCAAGTGCATAACCAAAAAACCGTGCAAACTATAGGATGGTTAGGGAACCTAGCCCCTAACCTCCAAACCATTGGGCATATGGGTCATATGACCACACCTCCGCACATAAAAGGGCTGATTTTTAAAACCAAAGGTTAAGCACCAAGTGTCCAGGCGCGTGGGGCTCCGAATTCATTTGAAACATGTGCGCAGGTGGTCGTATGGTGGTCCATATGTGAATGGGGGCTGGGGCTTAGCCCCGGCCTGGACTGCGCCCAACCATAATACAATGCAAATTCAAATAGAATCAAAACCATATATATGTTAAGAACTAATGGTGGGCACGCTGGTTGGGCGACCCTTCCCAAAGTTCTACCCCTACCCGGAGGTCGCAGGGTTGAGTCCTGCAAACTCCACAAATTTTAACCATTGACCAGGTGACACATGGTAGCCCTTCCTTGGGACATGTGTCACCAATCCATTCACCACAAATATGCGACATTTCAGACGCTAATTCATCCACATGACTGCCACCCAACACCTACCATGGGTCATACATCCCTGCCAACTAAGCATCTGCCACATGTCGTATGGCACTGCCAACTCAACATCTGTACGGACTGTACAGACTATACAGTCAACAATTTTTTTTGCCTGTTTGACAATTTGAATAGAATGCGATATCTCACTCATCCGACGTCCATTTGAACCTGTTTGAGTTGCATTGGGTTCATGATGACGATACATATGCACCCATGCAATTTGAAGCGATTCCAAGCACTTTAAATTTTGAGCAAAATTTGATCCCCTGGATCAAGTAATGTGATCACCAGTATCCTCTCCATTCTTACCTTCAAATTTTGAAATGTTTGAAGGAATCTTGGTGGGGATGGGGGGCCATGTAGGATCATGACTCATAGGTTTGTTCATCAACTTAGACAAGTCTCGCAGATTAAGCGTATCCAAAAAAGTTAGACGGGGTTGTGGCATCTGGCCCCAAGCTCCCTGGAAGGCTTGTGTTTTAAGAACTGGAGTCTATCCAAGTTTCTAGTAATCACCATGGCCCTATTCGGGATTGTAACACCCTCCTCTAGGATGATTCATAAAAGTTTGGTTGGGCATCATTCCAGTAGGAATGTTCTGATGGGAGTTATAAAAACTTCCCCCAAACGAATTGGATCCGAGTTAGGGGTTTCCCAAGGCATGAAACTGACTTCCTCTGGGCATGAATATGGAGGATAGAGGTGGATTTGTGATGCCAAATGTGTTGGTTGGAATAGACACTAAGGAGGTAAGGGTATAGGACAGAACTTGAGTAGAGGCTTGTCCACAAGGTTGGTTGCTCCACCCAAAAGTAAGAGGATTAGACCCGGGGTTAAAAGAAGGAATACCTCCCACATTAGGATTCATTTGAGGGATTTTAGAACCACCAAATGAAAAAGGAGTGTAAGGAGTTGTAGTGCCCCCAATTCCAATGCTAGCATTATGACCAGCAACTGGGATGGAATTCAAAAACTATGAAGTAAAATTTGGCATACCATAGGAAAAAACACTAGAAGCCATAGGGATGGACTGAACATTATAGCCTAGTGAGTGGCCAAGAGACCCAAAGGGGTTCAAGGCAATATATTGAGCGTTCACTATAGGACGATCCATAGTAATTATAGATTCCTCTGACACTACAACCACTGTGGTTTCAGGAGTCGAAGGGGTACCATTAACTATAGTAGGTGTGAGAGTCAAAGGGATCCTAGTGTTTTGAATACTAGGTTCAATACTCATCCTTGTAGAATCACAAGTCTGAAAAATGGAGGTGTTTGTACCACATCTAATAACTCTACACCTTTTAGAAGGCAAAGACTCAAAATCCAGTGGTAAATGTAACAAGATACGGGACCAGTGGGGACATTGGGCTGAATCCACGATGACTTCAGACTCTAAAGACAAAAAATAAATCTGAAGGACAACTAGTAATCAAAGAGCACACCAAAAATCAAACAACCAATATGCACACAAATGGGGTAAAGTGGTTGAAAGTGGCCTCCCTCCCTAAAGAAGGCATGTCTTGCCCAAGAGGGGCATGAGACTCCCCGCTAAAGATCAGAGGTAACATAATCAGTTATAAGGGCCCTCGTGGGATTAACAACCAATTGGTTAGATCCCCCTGGAGAGATAATCCTCCATAAATGTTGTGTGTTTTTCGACCCTTATATGACCTAGGGTACCTACAGAATAACCCCTACAAGTAACCTATGTGGCACCTAAGTCAAGCAACTAAGAAGCCAATGTATAACCGATGCATAGGTGAACAGTCCTAATTCAGGTCCATCATATGGGTAGGGTAGAAAATACTGAAACCTTGAAAGTACCGCCTCTGACGGAGGTAAAGGAACTATCAATATCCTCAGATACGAATAGATCCCCAGAAATATCTCTGACGCTAAGGAGGTATCAGGGGGATATTCCTTCAACCAACCTCGTGTGACCTCATGATTAACTCCAATGTGAATGGAGCCTCCTGATATTACCAATTATACAATGGATTTCTCCACTTCCTTTGTCAGACACATATGTTGATTTAATTTCCTTGGAGAAGTTTACTCACAAAATCCTATTCCAAGGCACTAAATCCTAAGCTAGTTTGTGCACCCTAGAAAATAAAATCGTGACTAATAAATTTTAAATTATACCGTTAATTTTAATGGTCGTTCTTACTCAAAAAGGTATGGTAGTGAAACTCATGATGTTATGAATAAACAAGTAAAGTAAATATGAATACAATGCAAAGTCCTAACTTCATTTTTCAATTAATGATATGCTTCTTAAAACAATGCAATTTTCAATTTCAAATATGTAATTCTGAAGTAAAAATGCAATATTTCTTTACATGCACTAAGCTAATGGCAGAGACTCAAAATATCAAAATGCCTAATATTTTTGTATTTTCAATATAGTAAAAATGAAAATGCATGGACTGAATAGTAACTTGATATATAAACTCTACTATGTATAGAAAGATATAACTCAAGAAGAATACTAAGGAGTGAAAAACCCAGCCCAATGTACAAGGACAATCAAAATGAAAAGGTGATGAGAAAGACTTTGCCCAAAAATTCAACCCCAGATAGGTTTCTTTTCATCCCATAGACACTTAATAGTCACTACAGAGACCTAAGAAGAGTCAACAAACATCAAATCCCACCCAGCAACCACCAAACCCAGTAAACAAGTGCAAGAGGTTGATGTACGTGAATTTTCAAGGAAACATAGCGTATGTACACAACTTACAAAGGGACAACTCGTGTATATACGTGAATGTCAATCCAAAACCTGCATATATACGCGACTGTTAAGACAAAACCCATGTATATGTTTCAAAAACAAATCCAGGCAAGGGAAAAGGCTAAAAAACGCAGACCGAGAGTGAACAAAGGCTTTCAAGCAATGATACAGCAAGAAATGCAATAGGAACGAGATAAATCTAAGGAGAAAAACACTCCAAACCCTAAGAAATAAGATTCGATCCCCAGTATGGTCGCCAATTCTATTATGAGGAAAATCTCTCTATGGCTAGGTTAAACCACAACAGATGGAAATGACTGTAGAAATCAACTCTATTCTCAAGTATTCTATGTAAACAAATATTCTAACAAGACAATATAAAAGGCCTACCTCATTCAGACGTTCAATGAAGTCCATTGTTGAGCACTTGACCAAAATGAATATACCTGTAACTAGTCCTCAACAACCAAGAAAAGCAAGCATATGGTGATAATAAATGATGTTAACACATTCAATATCATAATCCATTAATAAACATGACAAATACACCCATGGAATAATAATTCAAATATTTTCAAGATATCAATTGGATGGGAAAAGAGTATTTCTATTAATATATGATCAGTAGAAGTGAAAATGTTACATACTTCTATGTTGGCATCGTTCAGAACCGAGAAACTAAGTTCCTTCCAGCTGGACCTCCACCACTTCAATCCTCCACCAAAGGAAATCTCATAGAAGAGAGACAATGAAGTTCTCAATCAATAAGGGAAGAGATTGAGGGATGAACACTGTGTTCAGACTTAAAGGACAAAGGGATGCATACTCAATATGAAGTAAATAATTTCTCCAGAGTAACTTTGCTCTCAAAGTTGAATTCTTTCTCCCTCTTTCCATAGCTTAGAATTGGCCCATTTATAGCCTTCAAATGGAACTGAAGGGCCGAGTCAGAATGTTTCCATTATATGGAAGGCCAAGGATCATAGATCGCCTATTGTGACATGGAAACATGACTCCATTTTTCATTTTTGGGCACAAATCCCGATGTACGTGGGCTATAGTGGAGCAACACACGTATACGGATGTTGTATAGTAGGCATGCTGGGTACATGTGGAAAAATATGTATTTTTATCTCTGGAACTTGCAAAAAGGGATGACAAGTCTACATAGGGAAATGGAAAAGGGCCTTTTGTGAAAGATTGCATAGGGCGAGGCAAATCTTGCAATAACAGTCTTGATTTGTCCCAAAAACTACATCAACGAACATAATTATTTTTCTTCTTTACACAAGTTTCCTCTATGATCCAACGGTCTGATTTGCATCCAAATTTTGGATGAATGTCTCTTGTTGTTTGATATTTTATAAAGGTTTCCCTTGTTCAGTAATCTTTTCTCTAGTGGGATTTTTGTAGTGCTATCTCTCTTGAGATTTGATCATAGGATCATTGTTGATCCTATCGTGATCAACAATAATCACGAATTGCTTCATCCTTAAGGTGATTTTCTTCTGCCGATATTTAGTATAATTTTCCTCCTAGTATTAACCTTGCTTATCTGTTGCATTCTCTTTCCATCATCAACCCTTCATTACACATGGAAAAACGCTATTGGCCATCCTGACACTAATGCCAATTGTATAACTGTTCATGACTGATTCATGTTTCCATCATAACAACTTATCATGACTTTTGAAATCAATGACAATATGTCCAACACCCACATGGCCCCCTGCCAAGTGGCACAAGCCATGCCATCCATCAAATCCAGGACTCCGTAGCTCTGAGCCTCGAAAGTTTCCTGAGTCCAACACATGCTACCTCTCGAACAACTAAACACTGAATGAAATTGATGACTCACACTCATCCCACATCCAATGACTGTAATTAACTATGGGCTTCAAGGCTTATCGCTCAAGATGACCCCCATTCTCTCGAACTATCCAACTCCAGAGTGGCGAGGTTCCGAATCTCTGAAAATTCGCTATCCTTCCACCCTTGCTATATATTACGACCCGAAACACTCCTGAAGTCCTCCCATCAATATAATGGTTGACGAGGATTCTGGGACTTCGACACTCTGGGGCTCCAATATGTAACAATTGATCAAATTTTAAAACTACCAGAGTGAAAAATCCCAAAGTGGTCAATGTCGGCTGACCACAATCAACGACGAAGATCCTTCTGTGCCTCCGATCAGATCAGACAACTGGCAGGGCTTCGCGACTTCGAAATTCAACAGTTCAGGCTTTTCCTTCCTACCAAGATCATCAAAACTATTATCGGATAAATCAGTAGGTGCGTACACTAACTAATCTCCCTAGATTAACCTAGATCTAGAACAAAACACACCAGAACATGATGCTTTCCCTAAGTTTTAGATATTGAATTTACTAACTAAAGAGGGATAGGTGACATACTGTTTAAACACTACTTCCTCTCACTATCTCCATCCTAGATTCATTCCAATGCTCATACAATGATGAACCTACAAAAGAACACAACCAACCAAAGTGATAGTAATAGCATAAACTCAATATAAACCTATGTATGTGATCAAGGAATCATACAATAAAACACAACAAGATTTATAGGAAAGAATCGTATTATTGTATCATATTAAATGTGAAAGAGAGATTACAACCATGGCCTTGATGTCGTAAGGTCCCTTCCAACTTTCCTTCATTCCCCACACACTTCTTTCTCCAAGGATTTTGAGACCATGGATCTGATAGCTAGTCACAATCTATCTTGACAAAGAAAATCTCAAAGCCACTCTAACCAAGCTAACAATCCCAAGACAAAAACAACTTAGCCCCTCTCCATGAGAGCTCCTCTCCTTTTATAAGATGAAGAGGATAAGGTGAGGAGGTTAGGATGATCCCACTAAATCATGAAAGCAATTAAGATCCAAACCATTCGGATGCCACCTCACCATGGAAGTTTCTCCTTCTAGAAGATTCGAGAAAATGCTTGTTTTCCCCACATGTAAGCATTATCGCACCTTGCCTATAGAGCAGACTGGAAAATCCTCGCGACCTAGATATGATGTAGCCTGTGAGAATTAGGAATTCTCGCACCCTAGATATAATGCAGCCCACGAACTTCCTTTTTTATAGGGTTTTTACAAAGGAAAATGCAACTTCTTTTCTCAGGAAAAGTTATTCTCCCTTCCTTCTTCAGGAACTCAGGCCACTGACCCCTCCAAAGGCAACAGATAAGTTTAGATCATTAACAGTCATAGGGATGATGAAAGTAATGTGTAACAGAGAGCCCCCCAAAGTATGAAGTTAGAACAAAGTGATAGCTGAAATACTTTGTCGAGTGTGTGTAGGGAACAAGGAACAGTTGGTTGAAAACCTGCCAAGAAACAAGGAAATATAGTATAATAATATGTCATCATTGAGGTAGGCATTCCCATACTCAGAATACAAATGACTCAAAGCATAAATGCCAACATGTGAATATCCATGTCAAGTAAGACAGGTCATGGCCACCAAACATACACTGTGGATCCATGCCAATATGACTAAAATCTGAACATAACCACCAAAAATAAACTGTGGATATATGTGTTAAAGACTCAAATTTGAAAATAGCCACCAGACATACATTATGGATCTATGCACTAATACAATCTGAATATACTCCAACGCAACTTGAATCTGACAGAAAATATCCAGGGTCTTCATATCCACCACTCTATAGTACGAATCTAACCATGCGAATACATGTGCTGGAGTCGAACATGCTAAAAACCACTTGATTACCGGTCAATGATGAGAACCATTAACAAGTGCGAGGGAAATCACCATTAATGTCAATGACTCCCAAGGTACACTAATACAATCCAACGAATGTGAATTAATGAGATAAAGTCGAACACTCGATGGAATCTCCCGATCAGGGGTCAATAATGAAAACCCACTGTCGAAAGTGAGGAAACCTGCCATTGAGGCATGCAAGTTCCAAGGTACCAATTAGTTTCTAAGTCTAATTCCTGGATAATGAGTTGAATTCGACAGGAAAATACTCATCATAGGAGGGCCTTAATGTATCCCCCATCAATGACATGAAACGGGTAAAAATATTTGAGGTAAATCAGGGTAACAAGTGATTTAGGACTGACTCATGGATGACCGATGCAATAGAATCCTTAAGGACTACAGAAATGGCCAACGCAATAGAAGGCTTTCCGGGTTGAACATCTCTTTGAACATATTGATGACACAACAACTGTCCTAGGAGATACTGACTCAATAGGGATCATAGTCCAATTTGTAATCTTATAAGGAGTATGATCAAGAGATGAGCGGATTTTCCAACCTAGACACAAGGCAAGTGAAAGGGTGTCATGTTCAAAAGCGACTCTTCCATGGAATATGGGTTTAGACATATTTCTTTCCCATTTCCCCCCCCCACCATTTCTGGTGAGTACCTCTTTATTTTTACGCAAGATTGAGGAGGATAACATATGCTTGTGAATTTAAGCTCATCCTTCAGATGAATCCCTCGGAGTATGTTTAACGAACCCTAGAAAGGAGTGGTTCGATCCCACATGGGCCTTTCAATGTTTGTTTTATGAGTCCAAAGAAAGAAAACTCAGGGGTTTTCATGTTTTGAGAGTCTAAAAAACACTTAAAGAGAACTCTCCCAGTTCCTTTTTCGTAAATTAGTTTGATGAGACTGAAAAAGTGATAAACTATTGCTCACTGAATGTTTTCTTCAAATACTTTTACGAGCGTGAAAAGAACAAGATCATTCGGAAATATTTTCATGTTTAGAGAGTCTGAAAAGAGCTTAAAGGGAACTCGAGGGGGTTCCTTTTTCGTATAAACTTTACGAGTCTGAAAAAGTGATAAAAGTATACTCGGTTACATTCTCATTGATTTATGAGCATGAGAAAGAACAGAGACTAAGCTCGATAACTTATTCTCATGTATTTACAAGCATGAGAAAGAACAAAGACTAAGCTCGGGATTGTTTTCATTTTTACGCAAGCTTTAAAACAAAACAAAACTATGCTTGGACTTGGTTTCATTTTTTACACAATATTGAACCAGAGGAAACTATGCTTGAGGTAAGTGGTTTCATTTTTACACAAGCTCTAACCATAGAAAACTATGCTTGGACTTCCCAACGCATAACATAGGGATGGTTGGTACTTAGCCTCCAGCTTAAGAAACTAGCAGCTCTAAATTCAACATGAAGTCCAGAGGCTGAAATCATTGCCCCCCAAGCTTCATTTCATCCAACTGTGAAGGAGAATGAAAGGAATCTTCAAATACTATACGTAGGACCTGACTCAAATAGAGAGGGGGAAAACTATTTCATTTTTTAACGAGCTTGACACTGAAACAAGAACTATGCTCGTAACCTCTGTTTCATTTTTTTAATGAGGTCTCCACAGAGAAACAAAACTATCCTCGTAACAGGTTTCATTTTTTAACGAGCTTGAAATCAGAAAACCATGCTCAAAGACCTTTGTTTCATTTTTTAATGAGGTTGGCTTAGAGATGGAAAAACTATCCTCGGCTCTCTTCTTGATCATGGATTTCAAGAAGACAATGCTCTAGAAGCACACCATGTCAAGGGACAAAACTCGGTCATGGCCTCTAAGAGATATTCACTCGATGGAAGAAACACACTTTGGAAGGAACACATGTCGAGGGTCGTGATAGGGGTAAGAAGGTCGGGCTCCAATAGCCTTACTAAAGAGATAACCATGTCAAATACCGGATCTAAGTCATCAAAAGTTGAAGTCATGGGAGACAATGCCACATAATTGACCTATGGTGGGGGTGATACCGTGTGCATATAAGCACCATTTAGGGAGGTAATCTAGTCAGGACTGATGAATGAAAGTTGATCAAAAGTCACATTTCTTCCATCGTGAAGGAAAGATATCACACGAAAAAGAGTGGACACAATAGCTTTCATGGCATAGACATAATCCCACCCAAGAAGTAAAGTGAAATCCAAGGGATCTTGGACTACCATGACATCAATAAAGACAGTTTTCCCTCCCAAAGTTATAGGAAACCGAGGAAGGGTCCCTAAAGGTTGACTAGTTCTTCTGTTAAAAGATAATAGATTATGTGTAACTAGAGCAAGTGGAGGATAACCCAAATCTTTCCAAGCAATATAGGACAAAATACTAGCAGACGAACCTTCATCTATCAACGTTTGAGGAACGTCCTGACCACAAACCTGTACTGTAATCTGGAAAGGAATGTAAGAGGGAAGATGAGGTCAAGTTAACACACCCCAATCAAAACAAATGGCCTCATTACTTGGAGGGAGTCCTACAGGAGAAGGAGGAATACCCCTCAACATGGGAGATTCTGTATCAACGAGAAAAATGTGGGCAGTATCAGGTTTACTCTCTAGCGGGAGAGTAGGATCGACCAATGGAGGGATCAGATTGACCACTTGAGTTTCATTCTCCAAGGAGAGAATGGGGTCAACAAATGGAAACAGATCGACCACTTGGGTGACACTCTCTAATGGGAGAGTGGGATCGACCAAATATGGTATCATATCAACCACTTTGTCAACTAGTTCAACTAAGGACGTGACCAGATTGATGACATGATCAACCAGATTGATCGGTGAAGGGACTGGAGTGATCATTCCATCAACTATAGGGGGGTCAAGAGTAAGCTTACGATAAGCAACTAGAAGTTGAGGTTGTGAAACATGTATTTCTTCCAGGAATTTCGAGGCTTCTTCCATATGAGGGAAAAGGTGGGTAAGATTACTCCCTTTGCATAACATACACGGGAACTTGACTCTACTTTTCTTTTTCTCAATGGTATCTTGACTAGTTGATGAGAGGTCATCAACATGTTGTCTAGAGGCTGATGACACAGGTTAGGGAGGGATAACCTTGGATAGACCAGGGAAATCCTTAAGAAGATGGCTACGCTTACAAAGCCTGGAAGGGTACTTGGGCTTACGAGTTGTTTGGGTGATCTTGACATCATCAACACTCCCAGCACGAGTAACAGTAACTGGTTGTTTTCCAGCATGTTTGACAGTGGTTGGAAGCTTGGATCCTTGCTTATTTTTCTTCTTCTTATTCTTCTGTTTCTTGTTCTTCTTATCCACCAAGTTACTAGCTTGAGATATTTCACTCAGCGAAGAAGATGAAATGGAAGAAGACCTTGCAAGTGAAGAAGGCAAAGAAAATATTATTGGTAAAGACGGTGAAGGATCAACATGAAGTTGATGTTCTTGGGGGGAAGTGCTTACGACTGAAGCACTAACTGCATTCGGGATTACCTAAGTGGAAAACAACCATACTGGTAACCCAATTGTGAGACCTGGAAGGCTCAAAGTAGCAATATGAGGAGGACCAATGTTTCCATAAGAAAGAAAAACAAAAGGTTCCCCGGGAAAAGGAGTTCCTTCATTGGTCATTCTGGGAACTGACGCCATAAAAATAAAGATCCAATCTAGAGTCCACTAGGGAAAACAAACATCACACGTTAAAAATCTAGTAAGCAAGTAAGCAAACAAAACCTTCTCACAATGAGCACACTAGTTGGTGATGAAATCCAATGTCATGGGAACAAAGTAAGAAGGGGTTGAGATAGAGCGGTTGGAAAATTTACGTTGATGACCTTTTTAACGGACTTACACCCTGGTGCAAGCTCCCACACATAACCGTGGGTATACCCTCCAAGGAGCCCGAGTGAGTCTAGCCAACGTCGATTCCAGGTACTGTGAAGACTTGCCCCTCCACAGTCACCTTGTGTGAAAAACCTAGAGAGATAGGCCACTAAGGTTACCAATCACTACAGTGATGCCTGGGGAAACAATCGACAGTCCGATCCACATGGAAGGGTAGGGTATCTAGCCCAAAATCAACTTGAAAGGCTTCCACTCATCATTGTGGGTATACCTCTCAAGCGACCCCCATAATACGCGCAACCTCTACACCAAGACCAAC